>LPNX010159026.1:349080-435558 GCA_001517045.1 Pseudotsuga menziesii | reverse complement strand
ATTGAGCATGCCTAGTTTTGTGTGCGATATCCCTTTATGCTCACTTTAGTCGTGATTGAAAATCATCACATATTATGGAAAAGCGATTATGAGCTTCGAATGGTCAAGTAGTGAATTGTAACTTGAAAGAGTTGTGTGATTCGATCAAACTATCAGTCTCAACCTACACATTGACTCAAAAGGATAGCAAAAACATATCATAGAAAGGAGTTCAATAACCCTAGGAAATAAACTATGTTTCAATGGAAATAATCATGGAGAATTATTTGGATACTTACCTCCATAATACTACACCTAGACTATGATTTCATGGCTTTTGAAGAGAGGAATTAGTAGGTTAGATTAAAGTTGCTCCCTATAAATCCAAAACTAGCCTTTTGTAGCAAAGGGATGATATTTGTATGGATGGTCATAGTATTTTGGTGGAAATATATTTTAATGCTCCTAGATGCTCCACTATTTTGGTGTAACTTATATAGCTTAATTATTTTAGTTGGTGTTTTATGGATTTTTTTCAATCCTCCATGAGTCATTACCACAACAATTCTGCTCTAAATCCTTGGTTGTTTTCTTAATGAAGATATTAAACAGTGCGAACGATAATACTCATTACTTTTGTGTGTATACAGGTTATAATTAATCATATTTATTAAAAAAATTATTTGGGTTGATGGGCAGCCTATTTATACATTTATATATGTATGTGTGAGATCTGAGAAATTGAATCGAAATCATCACTACCCAATATTCACTTTTACATTGAAAACGATAAACGCAAGTTGCAACAATCGCATGACGTCCTCTTCATTCTAAACCTAGTTATTGGATCATAGTCGTAAGCCCAATAAGTAGGAGTATTAGGGTTGTGACGTCCTCTTCAAATAAATTTTTAAATTTATTATTTGTCTCGAGCCTACAGTTGATTAATTGTCTCTATGGTTCATATAGGTTTGTTTAGTTGGTGTTTTATGGATTTTTTTCAATCCTCCATGAATTCACGGAGGATTGAAAAAAATCGGGCAACATTTCGGCTTGCCCAGGACATATTTCAAAATTAAACCGGTAGCATAAACGCTACCGGTTGACATAATTTATATATATATAACAAATTAACAAAAAAATTCAATTTAACTAAAACCGACCTCGACCGAGGTATTTCCTAACCCTCGGTCGAGGTATTAATACCTCGACCGAGGGTTAGGAAATACCTCAGTCGAGGGCTTGATAAAACCTCGGTTGAGGGCTTGTTAAACGCTCGACCGAGGTACATTTTTCTATTTTTGCCGAAATGCGCTTGCCAAAAAGTGTTACCCAGGTCCGCGGATTCACCCTATTAGCCATTGTGCTTTTATTTTCAAGAAGGATGATTCCTAGGAGGACCTATGATAAATGATTGATTTATTTAGGTAGATGGCAATTTTATTTCACATGTAATAGGTGGATGATCTTCTTTGTATTGTAGATTATAGGATGGATATTCCTCTCATATATTGCTTGTCCTCTAACACTATGTTTAACATTGAATGGTAGGAGAAAAATCAAGCGCAGAAACATTACATATGATAGGTATTTGTTTAGCACATTTTAGAAGTACGAGGGAAGCATTGAATGGATCTTTGTGATGGTGGTACTTATCAAGAGAAGTTGGTTCTGTTTCCTTTTATATGTTTTCACGTGATATTCTTGAGTTGAATTGTGTTTGTTTGTAGGTGGAAAAGAAATATTATGTCATTATCCTATATGATAGAGGTATAATGAATATTTTAATGTACCATAAATAATTTTAGCCTAGGTATCATAAGAATTTTGGCTAGAGGCATAGAGACAGTGGTCTTTTCAAGTTTCTTTCAAATTCAATAAAACATGTACATATTAGTGAGACAAGAGGTAACTTCAATATTTAGAAGTGATATAAAGTAAACTCACCATTTTTAGAACTTATTTAAATGTTGAAACTTATCTTGCTATAATGACATTATAATTTAAAACAATTTCTTATTAATTAATAATTTCCTATATTTTGTTAAAAATTTTGATAACTTAGAGTACCATGTCATATATCTTTTAATAACTTAATATAATTTAATTAATTTAATTTGACTTTTAATATATTTAAATCATAAATTATATATTTATTTGAATATCTGAACTAATTTTAATGTATTCATAGATCATTGTTATTAAATTATAATAAATATTTTATCAATTTTAACTAATCCAACGAAATATTTAATAATCAATATATACTTAAAATATCAAATCCATTTTTTATATTGTTTAACTTTTTTGTTTTAAATATTTTAAAAAGACATTTATATTCTTCTCTTTTTAAATTTTAAAATGGAATATAACAAATATTTTAAAATAATAATATTTTTATTTTTATCTATTACATATAGATAACTAGGCAACTTAGATATATTTTTATTTCTTAGATATATCTTATTTTCATCATAATGGTCATCATAATCTTCATCCCAATGAAAATTGTCAACTAAAACTTTCTCATCATCTTGGTCATCATAATTTCCATCCTGATGAGAATGGTCAACAAAAACTTCATCATCATGAAAATCTTAAACAAAGAGAAAAAGACATTTATAGTAATCAGAATCATAAAGTAAGTTTTCATTTTTCCATCCAAGTCCACATTTATCCAAGTCCACATTTATCCAAGTCCACATTTATAACAAAAGCCAAAACGGCACCTGAAAAAATATGGGTACAAGTTACAATTCTATAGAAATATGGGTACAAATTACAAACCTATAAAGATATGAGTACAAACAAAAACTGAAAATAAACCATTCTTTCAAACTTGGTCAGGCGTGGGAAATCCAATACCTGCAAGTCATGCCATCACAGCCTCCGTCGCGTTCAATGAAGCGTTTGCAACTTGGGCACACCTTCCAGTTTTTTGTTTCTGCTAGCAAATGAAGTTCTGCATAGAGGGCCCGCAACTGAGGAGCATAGTCGTGACATGACATGTCGTTGTGCCAAGGAACCCTACACTCAATACAAAACAATCGGTTGCATTTATGACATTTTGTTGTCGTTGTTGTTGTTACAGTTGAAGCTGAAGGCTGTGATGGGGAGGAGGAAGGATCGATTGTGGGCACCTATCTAATCCTGATAGAGCCATCAAAGCCGAGCAGTTAGAATAGGGGCAGTATACCCTCTCTGAGACTGGAATTTTTACCTCTTCCAACCTTTTTATAACAATATCAACCCATTCCGACGACAAGAATTTCTCACAGTCATCTTTAGTGAGTATAATATTACAGTTTCGATATGGGAATCTGGAGTTTCAATATGGGTATCTAGGATTTCCCCAATCATTTCCATAGAGGTTAATCTTAACAATGCTAGCCATACAGGAAAAACAATATCTATAATGGCAAATCATATTTTCATAAATCTGAGTCACATTAACAAAGTTACAGCAAATTCTGCATTTTTCCTCTTCCTCCCTTTTCCTTTTGCTGTTTATTTGAGTGCCTGAATTGCCACCCACATCTACATTCGTGCTGCTAGTGATTTCATGGTGATCTCTGGTACTGCCTGAATCTCTATCTTCCTCCCTTTTCCTTTTCCTGTTTATCTGAGTTCCTGAATTGCGACCCACATCAGCATTGTTGTTGTTGTTAGTGATTTCATGGTGATCTCTGGTACTGCCTGAATCGCCAGCTTCCTTCCTGTTTATCTCAGTTCCTGTATTGCTACCCACATGATCAGTATTGTTGCTGTTAGTGATTTCGTGGTTATCTCTGGTACTGCCTGAATTGCCACCAACATCAGCATTTGTGTTGTTCATGATTTCATGGTGGTCTCTGTTGCCTGCTTCTTCAATGTACAAATTCTCCATCGTTTCGTCACTAATTTATAGATCCAAATCTATCAGAGGGGAGTGCTGCTTTGGAAAATATGAATTTAATAATCCAAATCTATCAAGATTGAAGTATTGTATTTATCGAATCCAAATCTATCAACATTGAAGTATTGTATTTATCGATCCAAATCTAACTATAGAAAGATTGAGTTTAAAAATGAAAATCCGTCCAAAGAGCGAAGCGTGAAGAAGCTTTGCACACTATCAATTTAAAATTGATATATATGTATATATAGATTTATAACATAGCTATATACGTTAGCCCGCCGACTTATAAGCCGCTTATATATTATGGTTTTCCTTTAATTAATAGAGAGAAATATACTTGAAGCATATCTAGATGACTATCTAGTGGTTGTGAAGAATGTTAGTGAGAATTCTAAGATGACTCGTGTGTTGAAAGAAGTTATTATTGATGTTAATGATGTGAGTGGTGATTATGATGTGGTAATAGTAATGATGATGTAGAAATGATGATGATGATATGCCACTAATACATGAATATATCAATGGTAATGATGATGTGGCAACGATGATGATGATATGACAGTAATAGAGGAAGATTGTTTGAAGAAGCTCCTAGAGAAGTAATGATGTTTCATCTTGAAGAGCCTCGAAGGAGCCTTGAGCCTTGAAATAAGTGTATATAACTCCAAAGTGTTCCATTTATGTCCTATCTATCAACAATGGCCCTCACGGGATGAGATAACATGTGGAAGCTTCCACATGTCCACTTTGAGTTGTACACAAATAGAGCAAGCCCCTAAAGCGATTGAAGATGCTTCGAAAGCATTGATGATGTGCCCACAAGACCATGATGATGAGTGGATGATGAGAAGTATGAAGAATCCCCTAAAGTGATGATGATGTGCCCACGTGACCATCTGAAGCCTAAAGAAACCCATAAAGAGATGACGACTGGTCCACAATACCATGATGATGACAAGTGTGAACAAGCCCCTAAAGTGATGATGATGTGTCCACATGACCATGTGAAGTGTACAGAAGCCCCTAAAGTAATGATGATATGTCCACATAATCATGAAGTGGTCAAGGGTCCCCTTGATGAAGCCATGAAGCGGTCATTGACCCATTCAAGAAGCACCTAAAATGTGGAAGATAAAAATAATAATAATTTAGGGCCAACCTTCCCTAAAGTGATTTAAAAAGTTACTTAGCAAGGTATAAATACAAGTTAGATCGTTTCATGTGTATCATCCAAGTTCTTCTCTCATTTGCACTTTCAAAGAGTAGAGCGAAATTTAGGGGAGGATCTTATGAAGAGTTTGAAGGTTGAATAGATATATTTTTTTCTCTTAATTCTTTATCTTCACATAAACTTGTGTAACTTTCTCATATGATATCTGAATCACAAACTTCTTAGCTCATTGGAAAGCTTGTTGTAATTTCTATGTGATGACATGATCTAGGCTTATTTTTCTAAATGAAATGAAACATGACTAAGATTTCTCTATTGTTTGTTCATTTTGTGATCTTCGCAAAGGTATGGATCTTGCATATTTATTAGGGTTTCTCTTGCGGTGAATCATGGTGAAGATCTTACATAAATTATGATGATGTTATTAACGTAGATTATGGTCATATTGGCATAGATTATGCTCATGATATTGGCATAGACCTTGGAAATATTTACATAGGCTATGGTGATATTGGTTAGATTATGGCGATGATCTCAAGGCATAGATCATGGTGATATTTACATAGATTATGGTAATATTGGTATAGATCAGGGCGATGATATTGACATGTACCATGGGGATATTATCATAGATTATGGCGATGTTATTGCTATATATTATTGTGATGTTGTTGGTATGGACTATGCTAATGTTATTGTCATGTTATTGAGTATGACTAGAGGTGATAATGGCCGGATCGATAATGGATGTCATAGAAGGATAAATCAAATAAACATATCTTCATTTTGGTTTTCCTTTAACTAATAGAGATAAATATACTTGACGCATATATACATGGCTATCTAGTGGTTGTGGAGAATGTTGGTGAGAATCCTAAAATGACTCGTGTGTTGGAAAGAGTTATCATTGATGTTAATGATGTTAGTGGTGATTATGATGTGGTAATGTTAATCATGTTGTTATAATGATGATGATGATATGCCACTAATAGATGAAGATTACAATGGTAATGATGATGTGGCAATGATGATGATGATATGAGGTTTAAGGGTGTTAACTACATTGTATACTTAATATTCGATGAGGAGTTTCTCTTACATAGTTAATTTCTTTGATTTTATTTGTCTAAAATATAATTTTCTATGAATAAGAAAAGTTTATGTTTGTTTTATACTATGAATATTACAATTTTATGCATGTTATGTGTATGAATTTAGTTATGTTGCATTGAATTTTATTTTTTTACCATTACATACATCTCTTAAAAAATGGCTTTGATGAGAGGCTAAATTAGTTGTAATCATGATTGCTCGTCTTTCTAGGATGGAATTTCAAAGTTCAAACTTGTGACTACCGATCTTCTAGTCAGAATACTGAATGGGGATGTTACATTCCAATTATGATAGGTGATAGATCTATATAATTAAATACTATAAAGCCACCAATATAAAAGAAATAGCTACGATATTCTCTCTTATTACCAATTAATTTTATCTTAAATAAATTTAAAAATATGTATGGATACTTTTTAAAGATCACTTTTTTCAATGCTCGTTTTTAAATACATATAAAGTTTAACTCAAATAAATGCCTATGGAGTATTGAATAAACAATGCATGCGTGTTCCCAAGTATTGAATAAACAACTGCAAGGTGTGCCCAAGTTGCAAACGCATCATTGAACGCGATGGAGGCTGTGATGGCATGACTTGCAGGTATTGGATTTCCGAGGCCTGACCAGGTGACCAGGTTTGAAAGAATGGTTTATTTTCAGTTTTTGTTTGTAATCATTTTTTTCAGAGAAAAAATACCAGCCTTTGTTATTCAAAAAGAATCAAAAGACATCTTTTACATAGTCATCTATGTGTAGCATAATCATATTTCTATAGATTTGTTTGTACCCATTTTTCTATAGATTTGCAATTTGTTTGTACCCATATTTTCAGGTGTGGCTTTGGATTTTTGTTATAAATGTGGATATGGATGGAAAAATAAAAACTTACCTTATGATTCTGATCATTCTCATGATGAAGATTATGATGACGAAGATGATGATGATGAAGTATTTGTTGACAATTCTCATCACGATGAAGATGAAGATTATGATGACCATTATGATGAAGATTATGATGAGTATAATGATGAAGATTATGATGACTATTATGATAAAGATTATGATGACGATAGAGNAAGGTTAACCTAATAAATAATAAATTATATATACTAAGTGAGCTTACTTTTATATATATATATATATATATATATATATATATTTTACATAAATCTCATAGTAATTTTTTTGTATGGGATGGAGGTAGATCTGCACAAATCCTAGGTTTTCCTTACTTAATATGTTTTTTTCATTTACTAATTTTTCTATTTAAATTTTGTATTTAAGTTAAATACCAATAAAAATACATACATTTTAATTATTATTAACAAAAATTATTTATAATATTCTTTAATATGTTTTTTAATTAATTTGTTTAATTGAATTTTGCATTAATTCAAAATGTTAAAATTATATTAAACATTAAATTTAAAATAAGTATTTATAAAGATTATTTTTTCTAATATTATTTTAAGGATATATTTTTTAAATATTTTTAAATAAAATAATTTATTAAATATTTAGGAGTAAATTTTATTCAAAGTTTTGAATGTTTAAGTATGTTTTGGTTGGAATTTTAATATTTTTTGATAAAATTTAAATTTGGAAGCGTTTAAATTGCATTTTTGAATAGTTCTATAGCAATTAGTTTACGTAATTTTTACAATTCACTAAGAGTTTTTGAATATTTTCAACCTACACTGAACAAAAAAACAGAAAACATACCAAAAAACTAAAAAACATAGAATATTTAAATTGTTCCTTAAATGTAAACTAAATATAAATATTATTATGTTAAAAGGTTTGTTATATTCCATTTTAAAATTTAAAAAAGAGAAGAATATAAATGCTTTTTTTTTAATATTTAAAACAAAAAGTTTAATCAATATAAAAAATGAATTTGATATTACGAATATGGTTGATTATTAAATATTTAGTTAAATTAGTTAAAATTGATAAAATATTTATCATGATTTAATAACTATGATATATGAATAAGTTAAAATTAATTAAGATATTCAAATAAATATATAATTTCTATAAATATATAATTTATTATTTAAATATATTAAAGTTAAATTAAATTAATTAAATTATATTAAGCTATTAAAAGATATATGACATCGTAATCTAAACTATTAAGCAATTAAATTAAATGACTATAATAATTATTGGTTATTAAGCAATTAAATTAAATTACTATAATAATTATTGGTAATCTTGTAATTTATTTTGTTTATTTAATATATTTTCTATAAAAATATGATAATGATTTATTTTATATATTTCTATTAATAAAAAAATCATTTATATAAATTTGACAATCTATAAAGATTTATTTTATAATTTTTTATTAATATCTTAATTATAATTAAAAAAATATCCATAATTTTAATATTTCTTTCTTAATATCTTTTTTTCATTTACTATTTTTTCTATTTAAATTTTGCATTAAATATAGTAAACTTTAAATACCACAAACTCAAAATAAGTATACATACATTTTAAAGAGTATTAAATTTTTTTATTTATATATATTTAAAAAAATTTGAATATATTTTTTAATTAATTTGTTTAATTGAATTTTGCATTAAATCAAAATGTTAAAATTACATTAAACATTAAATTTAAAATAAGTATTCATAAAAATGATTTTTTCCAATACTTTTTTTAAGGATATATTTTTTGATTAATTTTAAATAAAATAATCTATTAAATATTTAGGTGTAAATTTTATTCAAAGTTTTGAATTTTTAAATATGTTTTGATTCGAATTTTGTAATTTTTTTTGATAAAATTTAAATTTGGAAGCGTTTAAATTGTGTTTTGGAATAGTTCTATAACAGTTAGGTTATGTAATTTCTACAACTAATTTATGTGACTAGTATTTTTTTGAAGATTTCCAACTTACATTGTTCATTGAAAACATACCCACACAACTAAAAAACATAAAATATTTAAAATATTCTTTAAATTTAAACAAAATAAAAATTTATAATTATTTAAAAATATATATATATATATATAAAATCTTAACAAAAGAAATCAAAATACGATTCCTTATATTTGAGAAACAAAAAGAAAGATATAAATATCCATCCAAAAGATGCAAAGGTTATCTAAACAACATCTTCCTTAAATATATTTTAGAATGATAGTTTTCTCCAAAGTTTCAAGAAGTTGTAGAATAAGGAAGATGAGATTTCCTTAAAATCCATAGGTGTCTAGATGGAAACAGGATTGAATGGAAATTCACAATTAGTTAATGCCAAATATCTTAATATATATTTTAGAATGATAGTTTTCTCCAAAGTATCAAGAAGTCATAAAAATAAAGAAAATGAGATTTCCTTAACATCCATAGGTGTCTAGATAGAAACAAGATTGAATGGAAATTCACAGTTAGTTAATACCAAATATCTTAATATAAAGCATCTTAATAAAAAATGAAAAGTCTATATTAAATAGACCTTTTCAACAAGATGCTATAGAAAACAATTCTTATAAAGATAAGATAAGTGATGTCACTCATGCATTAAATGTACAAGGATTCGCTGCAAAGCAATGGGCATAAAACGAGACAAAGTTACATTGGAAAGAAAACCATGCAGAGGAAGATAATGTTTTTACCAAATAGGACAATGGATACATTTCATTCATAACTTTTTATTTTGTTTAACGTTCACTTGTTTGTGGGAGTTTTAATCTTATTTAGAGAAGGAAGCTAGCTAAAATAAAATTACTAATCATAAGTGTTTTTTATTGTTTTATTTAGACATATCTTTTTATTTGCTCCATATTTTTTAATATTGAATTATACTTCTTTTTAATATCGATAATGACAAGTGTTGTTTATTATTTTATTTGGTCCATATTATTTAATATTGAATTATATTTTTTTTAATATCAATGTTTGATGTTTGCAATTGTCCATTACTTAATCATACACTATTGTATATAAAAAAGACATCTAACTCATGCACCTAAACAATGTGATTAATTTACACATGTACTAAATTCACAATCCTTTCCATCATTACATACTTGGTCTATCTGATCATTTTCTCTATGTGAGATGCCTTTGTGATCACACAAAGTATTCATTGTTAGATCCCTATTAAGATATCTATGCTTCGCCTATCAAAATATGCTCTTGCTTGAAAGTGTTCCATAGTTTTTCAACCACGAAAAATAAAAATGCATTCACTAAATCCAATGGCATTTTTCGATAAGCACAAAACCCACATTTGGCTATTAAAGTGGTTAGTTAACATTCCTTTTCCCTTATTAAGCCCTGATAATATCTCCAAGACTAATAGAAAGGAGTAAATTTCTTGGCTTATACCTCATATACGACTCATTTTGTAAAAGTTTTTAGAAAGCGGTCTTGGATTATTATATAATCAAGTTTTTGCATATCTATGTAGATCCTCATATTTACATTATTCTTTTTGGACATTGTAATTGACTCAATCCATTAATTTTCCTTTATTAGATAAATTATACTAGCATGCAATAACTTTTAGATCTCTTCATATACTGGTCATTGTACTTTAATTTAATGTTATATGGACCCTACATAAAGGATTTTTGTTTCGGCCTGCACGAGTGTGGCTCATTGGCCGTTCTGTTGATATGAAGTCACAGTTGAAAAGGAGGTCACAAGTTCAAATCACACTCGGGTTTACCCATCCCATGCTTGCGGGTGGTGTGGGGCACCTAGGGGTATAGTGGTAGCACGAATTGATCCCTGGAACCCGTATCACGCGAGTACTAGCCCAGTTCGCAGTTGTTGATTCCCCTAGTTACAAAAAAAGGATTTGTGTTGTGTTATTGTTTGATATTCAACTCCTCTAAACTCACTAGGAAATTATTTAAAATTATTGTAGCTATAAGATATTACATCATAAATCTCCTTGAATGGGGATATTTCTTCGAGTATTATTCTGTCGTCACGGTAATCAACTATCTCTAAATGTTTATCTAGACAAACATGTTAAATAAGATGTTTGCACCATGCTTTTGATAGTGAAATTGTCAAAGAACTAAATATGGTTCATAATTCCACATACTAGTGTTTTCTCTATGAACTGTGTACTTCTCTCAATTGTACACCAAAACCCACAATTTGATGTTTCTACACCATAATAGAGAAAGTTGACTACAATACCTATATTTATTACAATATATGTCAACCATGCCAAGTAGACAACCACCTAATAATCCACTCACCCACTACTCTTTTTCAGTCAATGTATAATGTGCAATGACCAATAAATCTCAAGTGTTAAAGTCACACAACATCATTGGGATGCTTCATAAAAAGTGGACAAATCAATCAATAATAATAAACACTAGTTAAAAAACTAAGGTACACATCAATGTCAAAGAATTGAAATGCATCAAGTGTGTGGTCGCTTATTGACGAGTGACCAATTCCCCATCACCTTGACTCACACATTGGAGAAAATCCATGATAGCATTCAACAGTTCCAAAATATGGAGAAGTCAAGCAACAACATCCCATACTTCTTATAGAATTGGGACAAAATTGTTGTCATAGTCGTCATCATCATTGATTATCCTCATTCTCGTCATGTTCATCATCCCCATCCCTATTACATGTTATTATCATTGGAATTATATTAAAGTATTTTACATATATTAAATATCATTTCCATACTCATCATCAATTAAAAATTACAAATTTGACAAAAAAAACCTAGCCAAACTAAGATGTCAAAGCAAAAAGGTAAAAATTTAAAATGTTTAACATTTAAAAAAATGTAATAGAAAACAACTAAATTTTTAAAAAAAAATCAAATAAAAAAATAAAATAGAAATTTCCTTGCTAACAACTACAACTGCCAGAGAACTTGAATCCTTGCTAAGAGATTCTCACAAGGAATTAGTCTTTCCATCCAGAACTTGCCCCAGAGCCTGAGGAATTAGTTTCATTATATCCAACATCTCACCAGTATGGATCGTAGCCCTACAAGGCCCTTTCATTCTGGTGGGTTCCTGAGATTCAATGATTCACTAATAAATTACAATTGGTTTTATATTTTCTAAGCCATTTTGTTTTCCCACACGTGACCAGGTTTGAAAGAATGGTTTATTTTCAGTCACTTGTTTGTACTCATATATTTATAGGTTTGCAAGTTGTACCCATATTTCTATAGATTTGTAACTTGTACCCATATTTTTTCAGGTGTGGTTTTGGCTTTTGTTATAAATGTGGACTTGGATGGAAAAATGAAAACTTACCTTATGATTCTGATTACTATAAATGTCCTTCTGTGGTTGTTTACGATTCTAATGATGACGAAGATGATGATGATGAAGTTTTTGTTGACCATTCTCATCACGATGAAAATTATGATGGCCAAGATGATGAGAAAGTTTTAGTTGACAATTCTCATTGCGATGAAGGTTATGATGACCATTATGATGAAGATTATGATGACTATTATGATGACGAATATTATGATGATTATGATGACCAAGATGATGAGAAAGTTTTAGTTGACAATTCTCATCGCCATGAACATTATGATGACTATTATGATGAATATTATGATGACGATTATGATGAGGATGAAGATTATGATGGTGACGATAGAGATGCCTTTAATGATCAAGGTTAAGGTAATAAATAATAAATTATATGTACTAAGATACCTTAGTTTTTTTTTTTTTTTTTACATAAATCTTGTAGTAATTATTATGGAGGTAGATCTCCACAAATCCTAGGTTTTTGAAGAATATATATTTTTTAATTGAAGTAAGTTTTTATTACAAATTTAATTTTACTAGAGGTGGGTTTTACTCTAGTATTTTTTTTCATGTCCAATGTAAGTATAATTTATGGTAGGAATAATTAATATTAAAGATAAAATTATATTATGCTATATATAATTTATGGTTTGTTTATCTCTTATTGACTTTCATCCACCATAAGTTAAATGACTATAATAATTATTGGTAATCTCATAATTTATTTTATTTATTTAGTATATCTTTTATAAAAATATGATAATGATTTATTTTATATATTTTTATTAATAAAAATATAATTTATACATTTCTTCTATTTAAATATGATTATGCATAATAAATTTTTATTAATATCTCAATTATAATTAAAAAATAAATTATTCATAATTTTAATATTTCTTACTTAATATGTTTTTTTCATTTACTAATTTTTTATATTTAAATATTGCATTTGAATTAAATACAAAAAAAACATACATTTTAAAGATTATTAAAAAAAATATTTATATATATTTATAATATTCTTTAATATGTTTTTAAATTAATTTGTTTAATTGAAATTTTTATTAATTCAAAATCTTAAAGCTATATTAAACATTAAATTTAAAATAAGTATTCATAAATATTCCTTTTCCTAAAAAAATTTTAAGGATATATTTTTAAAATATTTTTAAATAAAATAATCTATTAAATATTTAGGAGTAAATTTTATTCAAAGTTTTAAATGTTTAAATATGTTTTGGTTGAAATTTTGTAATATTTTTTTTGATAAAATTTTAATTTGGAAGCATTTAAATTGTTCTTTTGAATAGTTCTATAACATTTAGATTATGTAATTTCTACAACTCACTAAGATTTTTTGAATATTTCTAACCTATATTGAACAAAAAAACTAAAAAACATACCTAAAAAACTAAAAAACATAGAATATTTAAATTATTCCTTAAATTTAAACTAAATAAAAATTTATACTTACTTTAAAAAAGAAATAAAATATATCTAAGGTGCCCAGTTATGTATATGTAATAGATAAAAATATAAATATTATTATTTTAAAATATTTCTTATATTCCATTTTTAAATTTAAAAAAGAGAAGAATATAAATGCTTTTTAAAATGTTTAAAACAAAAATTTAATCAATATAAAAAAAGGATTTGATATTAAGAATATGGTTGATTATTAGATATTTAGTTAGATTAATTAAAATTGATAAAATATTTATCATGATTTAATAACTACGATTTATGAATACATTACAATTAATTAAGAAATTCAAATAAATATATAATTTTTATAAATATATAATTTATGATTTAAATATATTAAAAGTCAAATTAAATTAATTAAATTATATTCAGCTATTAAAAGATATATGACATGGTACTCTAAGTTATCAAATTTTTTGAACAACTCATAGGAAATTAATAATTAATAAGAAATTGTCTTAAATTATAAAGTCATTATAGAAAGATAAGTTTCAACATTTAAAATAGTTTTGAAAATGGTGAGTTTAGTTTATATCACCTTTAAATATTTAATTTACCTCTTGTCTCACTAATATGTACATGTTTTATTGAATTTGAAAGAAACTGAAAATACCACTGTCTCTGATGCCTCTAGCCAAAATTCTTATGATACCTAGGCTAAAATTATTTATGTTACATTAAAATATTCATTATACCTCTATCATATAGGATAATGATATAATATTTCTTTTCCACCTACAAACAAACACAATTCAACTCAAGCATATCACGTAAAAACATCTAAAAGGAAACAAAACCAACTTCTCTTGATACGTACCACCATCACAAAGATCCATTCAATGCTTCCTTCGTACTTCTAAAATGTGTGAAACAAATACCTATCATATGTAATGTTTCTCAGCTTGATTTTCCTCCTACCATCCAATGTTAAACATAGTGTTAGAGGACAAGCAATATATGAGAGGAATATCCATCCTATAATCTACAATACAAAGAATAGCATCCACCTATTACATGTGAAATAAAATTGGCATCTACCCAAATAAATCAATCATTTATCACCTAGGTCTTCCTAGGAATAGTCCTTCTTGAAAATAAAAGAAGAGTGGCTAGTAATTATATAGATCTATCACCTATCATAATTGGAATGCAACATCCCAATTCAACATTCTAACTACAAGATGGGTAAATAATTGGAATGCAGCATCCCAATTCAACATTCTAACTACAAGATGGGTAATTACAAGTTTGAATTTTAAAATTCCATTATAGAAAGACGAGCATTCATGTTTACAACTAATTTACCTCTCATCATAGCCATTTTTTAAGGGATGTATGTGACGGTACAAAAAATAAAATTCAACACAACACAACTAAATTCAGGCACATAGCATGCATAAAATTGTAATATTCATAGTATAAATGGCTTTGATGGCTCTATCAGGATTAGGGAGGTATACACAGTCGATCGCTTTCTCCTCCTCATCACAACCTTCAGCTGTAATTTGGTATTGAGTGCAGGGTTCCTTGGCACAACGACATGTCATGTCAGGGTTCCTTGGTATCGAGTTGCATGCCCTCTATGCATAACATAATTTGCTAGTAGAAACAAACAATTAGAATATGTGCCCAAGTTGCAAACGCATCATTGAACGCGACGTAGGCTGTGATGGCATGACTTGCAGGTATTGGATTTCCCACGCCTGACCAGGTTTCAAAGAATGGTTTATTTTTCAGTTTTTGTTTGTATTCATATTTCTATAGGTTTCTAATTTGTACCCATATTTCTATAGATTTGTAATTTGTACCCATATTTTTTCAGGTGTGGTTTTGGCTTTTGTTATAAATGTGGACTTGGATGGAAAAATGAAAATTTACTTTATGATTTTGATTACTCTAAATGTTCTTATGGGTTGTTTACCATTCTAATGATGACGAAGTTTTTGTTGACCATTCTCATCATGATGAAGATTATGATGACCAAGATGATAAGAAAGTTTTTGTTGACAATTCTCATCGAGATGAAGATTATCATGACTATTATGATGAAGATTATGATGGCTATTATGATAAAGATTATGACGAAGATTATGACGACGATTACAATGATGACGATAGAGATGGCTTTAATGATCAAGGTTAACCTAAAAAATAATCAATTATATGTACTAAGATACTTTAGTTTTTTTTTTTACATAAATCTCTTAGTAATTATTTTGTTTTATAGGATGAAGGTAGATCTCCACAAATCCTAGGTTTTTGAAGAATATATAATATTTAGTTGCAAGAACTTTTTATTACAAATTTAATTTCACTAGAAGTGGGTTTTACTCACTAGGCCTTCACTTGTTGACCAATATCCTATCATGTTAGTTCATTATGTGGGTTTTAAAATTATTAAAAATTGAACCAATATATTGCAGGTATTGGGGGGGATGAGGGATTTAAGGTGGGGGTGGGTAGAGTGGTTTATAAGGATTGAGGTATAAAAAGGCACAGGGAGGAGGTTTTAAGTATTGGTAGGGGGTTTCAACAAAAAGAGTTTGGGTCAATATCTCTAGAAATTAAGGGTATTCTTTAATATCCCACGATCACACGTGCTATGTGAAATGTTCACTAAGTGAAGTCCCCATAGTTTTACTTTAGTAATTTTTTCCTATCCAATGTAGATATAATTTATGGTAAGAATAATTAATATTAAAGATAAAATTATATTAGGTTACATATTAGATCTCTCAACACAATTTCAAATAATCTATGGTTTGTTTGTCTTATAGACTTGTATCCACCATAAGTTAAATGACTAATAATTATTGGTAATCTCATAATTTATTTGATTTATTTAGTATATTTTTTATAAAAATATGACAATGATTTATTTTATATATTTTTTATTAATAAAAAACTTAATTATACATTTCTTCTATATAAATATGATTATACATAAAGATTTATTTTATAAATTTTTTATTAATATCTCAATTATAATTAAAATATAAATTATTCATAATTTTAATATTTCTTGCTTAATATGTTTTTTTCATTTATTAGTTATTCTATTTAAATTTTGCATTTGAGTTAAATAAAAATACATAAATTTTAAAGATTTAAAAAAAATATTTATATATATTTATAATATTTTTTAATATGTTTTTTAATTAATTTGTTTAATTGAATTTTACATTAATTCAAAATGCTAAAGCTATATTAAATATTAATTTTAAAATAAGTATTTATAAAGATTATTTTTTCCAATAACTTTTTAAGAATATATCTTTTAAAATATTTTTTAAATAAAATAATCTATTAAATATTTAGGAGTAAATTTTATTCAAAGTTTTGAATGTTTAAGTATATTTTGGTTGGAATTTTGTAATATTATTTTGATAACATTTAAATTTTGAAGTATTTAAATTGTATATTTGAATAATTCTATAGCACATAGATTATGTAATTTCTACAATTCACTAAGTTCACAGAAACTAAAAAACATAGGATATTTAAATTATTCCTTAAATGTAAACGAAATAAAAATTTATAATTAATTTACAAAAAGAAATAAAATATATCTATGGTGCTAGTTATGTATATGTAATAGATAAAAATATAAATTTTATTATTTTAAAAGATTTTTAGTAATTCATAATTGAAAGAGTTAAATGGCAATATTATATAATTGAAATAAGCTAATTACTCATCCAAATTGTAAAATTATACTATATTATTTTTCCAAATTGTAATTGTATTAAGAAATTCAAATTTTCCAAATTATCAAATTAAACTTTATTATAATTATAGTAAAATTTATAATGGTATTAAAAATCCAAATATTTCAGTATCATATTTTTTATAAAATTTATTATAATTATATTAAAAATATATATAATTTTATTAAGAATAGAAATATTTGAGTATCATATTTTTTTGTAATGGTAATTATATTTCAGTATCAATTTTTATAATGTCTTAAGAATTAAAACATTTAAGTGTTATTTTTAAGAAGTTCTAAAGTGAAATATTTCATTGTCAATGTTTCATATTTCATAATTTATTAATAATTAAATATTTTAATATATAAAAATTTGGAGAAGAATATAAATGTCCTTTTAAAATATTTAAAACAAAAAAATTAATCAATATAAAAAAAGATTTGATATTACGAATATGGTTGATTATTAAATATTTAGTTGGATTAGTTAAAATTGATAAAAAAAATTATCATGATTTAATAACTATGATTTATGAATACTTTAAAATTAATTAAGATATTCAAATAAATATATAATTTCTATAAATATATAATTTATGATTTAAATATATTAAAAGTTAAATTAAATTAATTAAATTATATTAAGCTATTAAAAGATATATGACATGGTACTCTAAGTTATTAGATTTTTTGAACAAAATATAGGAAATTATTAAGTAATAAGAAATTGTCTTAAATTATGTTGTCATTATAGCAAGATAGTTTTAACATTTAAAATAGTTCTAAAAATGGTGAGTTTAGTTTATATCACCTCTAAATATTGAAGTTACCTCTTGTCTCACTAATATGTACATGTTTTATTGAATTTGAAAGAAACTTGAAAAGACCACTTTCTCATATGCCTGTAGCCAAAATTCTTATGATACCTTGGCTAAAATTATTTATGTTAAATTAAAATATTCATTATACCTCTATCATATAGGATAATGACATACTATTTCTTTTCCACCTACAAACAAACACAATTCAACTCAAGAATATCACATGAAAACATCTAAAAGGAAACAGAACCAGCTTCTCCTGATAAGTACCACCATCACAAAGATCCATTCAATGCTTCCCTCATACTTCTAAAAGGTGTTAAACAAATACCTATCATATGTAATGTTTCTCAGCTTGATTTTCCTCCTACCATCCAATGCTAAACATAGTGTTAGAGGACAAAGAAATATATGAGAGGAATATCCATCCTATAATCTGCAATACAAAGAAGATCATCCACCTATTACATGTGAAATAAAATTGGCATCTACCCAAATAAATCAATCATTTATTATAGGTCCTCCTAGGAATCGCCCTTCTTGAAAATAAAAGCACAGTGGAGATAATAATTATATAGATCTGTCACCTATCATAATTGGAATATAACATCCCCATTCAACATTCTAACTAGAAGATGGGTAGTTACAAATTTGAACTTTGAAATTCCATCCTAGAAAGGAGAGCATTCATGATTACAACTAATTTAGCCTCTCACGAGAGCCATTTTTTAAGGGAATGTCTCAAGGGAAGTTCAAACTAATAAACCAATGGTGATGTATAATATAACATTTTAATTACATTGAAAGTCCTGCCAAAGGTGGTTGACAATGTTAGAAAAAAGGTAACATTCCGAGCTTAGTGTTGCAAGATTAGGATTCATTATCACCTTTTGTACCTCTAAATATAGTATGCAACTTTACATCGTCTCATAACATGGATAGATTTCAATTATTCTTTTTATCTTATCACTACCAAAATACTACATGCTCGTCAACTTTACTCGCTATATAAATATTGGCTAGGTTTGAATGTTGTCATCCAAGTTGATCAAGATCAAAACTAGACAATAATAGTTTATTTCTTTTACTTTTATTTTCTATCTATCAGTAGGTTCAACATCCTATATGTCATGGTATACATAATTTTGGCATGTCATAGATAACCCTCTTGCAGGAACTTGGGGGGTTAGGCGCCACTTGGAGAATCCATGGCTCCATTAGTAAGAACTTATTCAACACACACCATCCAAAATGCCTTTTGGTGGATTGATGACATGACCTCTTAAGGTTATGATGCATTTGGAGGACATTGGGTCAACCATATTCTCTAGTGGGACATGCCAATTTGCATGTACTTTGAGATTATAATAATTATCTTCAATATAGCATGGACCCATTTATACATTTGTCCTCCTCATGTTAGGTAATGTTTATTTAGTTTTCTTGCTTTATTGATAACATAACACTCCCTCTATAACAACAATAAGTACAACGTAAATGGGTATAATGTTAAAAAACATATATTTCCCATACAAAAAGTCAAATTTAATAAAATTTGAAGAACATAGAGTGATAAAATAAAATGTCTAAGCTAAAAAAATCCTTTATCCGCAAACAAAAGGTTTTCTATAGGTTAATACATTTTATAAAGTAAAGAAATCCTTTATCCGCAAACAAAAAGTTGTCTATAGGTTAATAAAATTCCTAAACTAATAAAAAATCCTTTATCCACGGACAAAAAGTTTCCTAAAAGGTAATAAAATGGCTAAGCTAAAAAAATCCTTTATCAGTATACAAAAATTTGTATACATCGATTAGATGCCTTTGCTCATAAATTCCATCTATCAAAGTATAAATGCTAGGCATGCACTTAAGTAAATAAAAGTGAAAGACACAACAAGCAATCACTCGAAGCAAAGAATAACCGAGAGACCTTGAAACCGGCATCAACAACAGGTCATGGAATGCCTAGTACTTATGGACAAGTTTAATTGTTAGTTCCTTTATATTTTATGATGTATTGCAAATTTATGTTAATGTTAAGCCAGTTTGTCAGGTTTTACACCAGCCATAGCTTGACTCATCATAGTAGATTTGTGGCCTTCAGGATGACAGGAACAGGTTCTGAATAACCTGAAAGTTGTAATGGACAACTCTAATTTAGACACTTTTTTTGTAGCTCTTGGCTAGTTGGTTAGGCCGCAACCTCTTTTTTGAATACAATCAGTACCCATTAGTATTAAAAAAAATGAACAATACAAGCCCTTGCATACTTGCATAAAAAATTACATGAACCCTTGAACCAAACACCCTAAAAATAAGTCATTCAAGAAGAGAAGCAAAGGTAGTGACTTCATAAGGGAAATCAATGTCATGGAAGCAGAGAAAGGGTCTACACCAACAGGGACAGAAGGGCTTGCCAATGAATATGGATGTGGAACCAATGTGTGCCCATCTCAATGTTGTGAACTAAGTATGCAAAATTTGGAATTTGAGCCAATGTATGCAAATCGATGACATTGTATCACTATGTGAAGGGAACCCTTTTGCTATATGCTTGTATCAGGAGCTATTGTCAGGAAAACCAACATCTTTTGGAAATTCCTTACAAGGGAGTTAACACAAGTGAAAAGATGACAATATTTCAAAATTTTTAACTCTTGAGATTGCAAATAGCAGCAGATGCAAATAGAATATTTTCAAGTAGAAATGTCACTTCCTAGGACCTAAACTCAATCAAATGTGGAAACAAGTGCCCAAAACGTGATAGAGGATCCCTCCTTTTCTATGTCTCCACCTGCACCAGTAGTTGTAGGGTATTCTAATTCTATAAAAAAAGTATCCTGCACTAGGAGCCAAATTGATAAAGGCATATAATTTTATAATGTATAACATAGTACCAATCACAACAGATTTAACTGAATTAAATTGCTTGTGATCATTGGCTCACCCCTCGAGGGTTGTCTTGCAGCTTGCCTACACAAGAAGATCACTTGTGGTGCCCAAGTTGTAATGCCTTTGGGCTTGTTGTATTTCTTTTTTCAGTTTAGAATGTAGCACTTTGAAAAAAAAATGGGTTCGATATTCTTTGTATACAATCAATTAGAAATGTAGGCATTGGTTTGACTGCCACCCTATCTTTTATTTGGTCAAGCAATAAGAGTTTTGTTATAGCTCAAGAAGAGTGCAGAGGATTGGTGGTCATCCTACTCTCCACACTATTTAACCCTTGAGTAGCTTAAGGAGCAGGAAAGCCAAGCACAAAAATATCCCATTACTTATCCATTATTCTAAAATGCATAGCCCATGCTACATCGGCAACATGTAAATTCTATAGAATTTAATCCCCAATTCGGTGTAGGTGTAGGGAATTATCAACACAAATTATTATTTGTGTGGAGGATAAGTCATCAAAGTAATGAGGGTGTCCATAAATTCTGTGGTTTTGGAGACTCGTCATTAATCATTAGTGTAGTTAAGAAAAGGTGTAGTTATCCTAGATCTTCTTGACAGTGTTTCACATGTTTTTACCATGTCTCTCACATTGAATATGCTTTTGGAAATAATAAATTAACTAGCTTAGACAAGATGAAATACAAATTCATTCCTACTTCAAAGGCATCAAAAGAATGAACGGTCCTCAATAATGTGATTCCTTCTCAGTCAAAATTTAAGAAGTGTTGATATTAGGAAGAAGTGTAGTCTTGAAAAGAATGAAAAAACATAAATTTTTATTGCGCCAAAGAGGTACATTCTACATCCCAATAGGGAGAGATGTGAAGTCCTTTTGTGCTCATCATAGAGATGACACGTTTCCTGGTAGTTATTGTCCATTCCATAACGTTTACAGCCACCCAATTATATTTAATTTGTCAGCCTCTTCTCGGTCGTCAATCAAGTTGGGGGGGAAAGCAAATTGATTTATCTATGAAGTCATGTTGAATTGATTAGTCAATGTGAAATTTTCAAAGAATTTACAACAAAGCAAGCAAGCAAGGTGGCACAAGAAGCAAAGGCACAAATTTAATTACCAAGGAGGGAATTGAATGGGCAGAGGATTACATTTAAAGGTATGAATCCAAGATACTACAAGAATACTAGCACACCCTATGAAAATCAATATGGAGTACACTCAAAACATGAAGTCCAAGAATTGAAGAATGTAAGTTGCATGCATTTTTCAGCATATTGACTCGATGAATTTGACAATTCATGCAACCAACACAAAACTTTCCATCAATTCCAAGATATCGATATATGTCTTAAAGGTTGGGATTTTAATGTAATACAAAAAAGGATATAAAAAGAACAATCTGTCATGCATGGATGGGTTCTCTTTAAACATAACATATATTGATTCTCTTTCCAAGTATGCATATATTGGTTCAATTTTTCAAGCTTATAGCATATATATTTCTGCAAGTCTATAGAGTAAGAATTCAAAAAAAAAGAGTTGAGAAGAGTATTTAAACACAAGGACACCATACAAGAATAAAACAACAAGGTTCAAGGTATATGTTAGAGCTTGTTTTTGTTTTCCATTTTGTAATACATTTGTTTATGTTTTGAAACTGGGTTTTATTCATTTCTCCTAGAAAATTTTGTTTCTTAGGATAGTTTGAATCTTTTTCCTTTAACTTTCATGTTTATATGATTTCTTAGTTTTATTTTTCAAATTTTGGTTTGATTTATTAGAATTCATAGTTAGAGGGCTTATAGAATGTTTATATGAATTAAAAGGTCTTAAAAAATAGCATAAAATCATGATTAAGGTTGTTTAACCAAGGTTAAACCATTATCATGAGTTATATTTTTGAAAATCATTAAAGCAAACTTTCTTGTAGCGCAAGCCTAGAAAAATTACACATATGCGCTACAAGAAAATCGCGTAGTTCAAAAATCATCATTTTTGGTTCAGATTTTTTGAAATTCTCACACATGAAATGTCATTCATACTAGGTTGATGGATTTGATACATGTTTCCTCTATAATTATCAATGTGACAGGTGTGAATACGTCAATAAAATCATCATGAGGGCGAGACGTGGTGGTCTGTTGCAGAGTGATTGAATAATGATGGTTAAACATAATGAGACAAATGCGCCTTGAATCTCGTATCCCCTGAAGTGCACGTAGAGAAGATGAGTTCGTGGTGAAGTGTTAGCAGGGTGTAATTAAAATATTGAAACATGTCGTAAAATTAGGTCTTTTGAAAGGCGATCGTTTGGAGTTATCATAGTGGTCAGAGAAGATTGAGGAATGCAACTAGACACCTGACAGTCAAGAAAGCACGGTTTCAGCACCTAGATTCATCACTTTGACAGGTAGGCTGTGAATAGATATCAAAGTCTATGAATTTGGGTTTTTTCTAATCAAAGGTTTAATGACGGAATTGATTGAAGATTGTTAGTATATAAACCTAATTCATACTAAATGATGAATTCTCTGCAATGGAATCAAGGCATTTATTAGTTTAAACGAGAGAGTTCAGTTTAGGGTTTTAGGTTTCCCAATACAACATTGTCAAGACTTGAAGAGATTCAGAGTTTGTTTTATTGACAAAAGCTATTTGACAATTCTTCAAAATGAAAAGAAGTGGTAAGACTAATAGAGCAGAACCTTCAAACATGAGCTGGGTTCAAAATTTTCCAGATTGTGCAAATTTTTTTTCAGAGGCAGGGTGGTTAGTGTTTTTTGAAAGAATTGAAGGTTATCACTCAGAAGTCTCTTATAAATTCGCTCAATGTTTGGATAAGGATATGGTGTCTTTTGATACTTTGAAGTTTAAACTAACGAGGGAATTGTTAGAAGAAGCTACAAGGATTTTAGATGAGGGTGAATATTGGTTTTAAAAAGTGCCTTTTACTTTTGATGCTCAGAGGTATCTACTTCCAGATGTAGTATCAGATTGGGGAAAGGGAGTACCAATTCAAAAATTTAAACCAGAATGGGTAGAGCCTATCAAAATCCTACAAAGCTATATCACTTGTGAAGGGATATTTCCTTTTTTTTTAAGTATCATTTTAGATTCCTTCAACATCTCAGTCATGAATCCAAAATGAATCTCCCATTCTTCTTCTTGAAAAGTTTACAGAAGATGTCTAGCAGGGTGAAAGAACATCAGGATCACACCAAACAATCAGTATTTCATCATGGGATTATAAAACTAGTCATAAGCACTGTACTTCAAAAAAGAGAGAAGACATGGGAATATTTCCTATTTTGGTCTGGTTTCCAAACAGAGAAGGAAGAGCAGTCTCATAAGAGACAGTTAGATAAAGGTCAGAATTCGGATCAAGAAACTTAAAAAGAAAGTCACAGCCAAGAATGAAGAAGGTGGTGAACCAAGAAAATATTTGAATCAAGAAGATGAAAACATTGAAATTGAACAGCAAATTAATGTTGAAGAAAACAAAGTTTCAAAGTCAGAAGTGAAGGAAGTTGAGCCTGAAGAAGATGTTTTACCTGTAGAATTGAATCAAGGTGTAGAGGAATATGTAAAAGAGAAGAAGCAAATTTCTATTACAGTACTCTCTGAAGAAGAGGAAAGGTCATTATCTAATGAAACTAGGGTTCATACCAAACAAGATATACATACTCATGCTAAAGAAGAGATAATGTCACAAAGGAAGAAAATGAAAGTTGTTGAACTAGCTTCAATTACACATCAAGGGAAAGTTTTGAAAATGTTAGGAGAGGTTGGAGCAGTTTGGAGGCCCAAGAAAAGGCCAAAGAACAAACTCAAATTAAATACGAAGAAGCTGTTAAATCCTAAACTGGCTGAAAAGAAGATTACAGAAATTGAAGATTCATCATCTCAGGAGAAATTAGAAGAAAGTGAAGATGAAAACAAAAAGGTTATGAAGGGTAAAAAACAAATAGTTTTAGAAGATAAACCAGTTTTCACTAATACCAAGATCTCAGAAATATTCATGGAGGTTTGAGAGAAGATGATTCTAGAACAACATCAAAATGATTTAAAGAGCTTTTGTATAAATAAAGGAGAGGTGGCTCAGAAATCAGCTAAGTGCAATATTGAAGCTGAAGAGTATTCAGAAATTCCAATCATTAGAGGAAATTTGAGGTCTAAAATGGGCTTCCTAAGGAAAATAATAAAATAATAGTTAAAATAATAAAATAATAGTTATTAATTTTGGAGGAAGAATGAAAACAACTACTTTTTTTGTTCGTATTTTTGACATATCTCCTTGTGTTTTTACTCAATTTCTAAGCGGGAGAGCTCGTTGGATCCGTAATTTAATTCTGCATCCAACGGGTACCCACATTGCATACCTTTAATAGACCCTACTATCCCAAAAACAAGAAATACCTGAAAAAATGTGATGATGACATCATCATCACTTTTTTCAGGTATTTCTTGTTTTGGGGTAGCAGGGCCCGTCAAAAGTATGCAATGTGGGTACCCGTTGGATGCAAAATTAAATTACACATCCAACAAGCTCTCTTGCTTGAAATTTGAGTAAAAACACAAGAAGATATGTCGAAAATACAAACAAAAAAAGTAGTTTTCTTTTTGACAAATATGTCAATTCAACCATTATGGTTGGCTCGTTTTATTGAAATTCTATTGGTTCTTGAATTCCAACTCACAAAATTTATTGTTGGCGCATTTGCTTATAAGGCCCATTTTAGACCCCAAATTTCCTCTAATGGACCTTGAGAGAGCATATGGAAGAAGATGAAGAAATTTTTAGGAAGCTAAAAATCCCTTGGATACCTGAAGGAATGCAGTCAGTGTTAGAAGGAAAATGCATTGATTCTGAAAATGAAAATTTGCAGAGAAGTATCAAGCAATACAAACATCAAATTGAGTACCTGCATGAAAGTAATGAAGGATTAGTGAATGCAAATAAAATACTGAGAGAATATTTGGAAGAAGTAAATAGTCACTATCAGGAATTGATTTCAGTTTCTAAAGAGGCTTTAAAAAGAAAGAGACAGATAGAGATCCTGTTTACAGAATTAAAACAAAATATTCAAGAGTTGACATAGCAAAATGAGGAGCTGACAAAAAGAGTTGCAGATTTGAAGGCAGATCACCAGAATGACAGAAGGAAAACCCAGGATTTAGAGGGAATTGCTCTTTTAGCAGAGGCAGCAAAAGACTTGTAAAATTACTTTAAGAAGAGCAGTTATTAGTTAGTTTGAAAAAGTTATTTCATTTTTGTATAATGATAGTTTATAATGAACAATTTGATAGATGACCTAAAAGTAGTTTTGGTTCAGTTATGTAACTGTTTTTTAAGGAACAAGATAAATGTAAGTCTAGGAAAAGACCATGGGTTCGATTTTTTGTTGCGAGGGGAGGCTATCAGGCTATGGTTTATGAGCTAAGTGTAAAAAATCCTATGTGTTTTTTATGATTGAATTATGAAATATATGCAACTATAAGCCCTTTTTAGACTATTGGCTAGTTTCATTTCTGATTTGTGTTAATCACTCAGTTGGTATACTCATTTCTTGTTTAAGGTTTTTATGCATGAAATGCTTGTTAACTGTGGGTGGAACTCAGTACTGTGATTATTGTGTTTGGATTATAGTTTATATATTATGCATCTCATTCCTTCAACTGCTCATTATTTAGTGCTTGCTTTGGTCTTATGAATTTTCTGCCCTCTTGTCTACAAACTATACAACCAAAACCCTAGAAAAACCTATTTTACTTAATTTTGTTTACTAAGATTGTGTTAGCTTGTTCTTTCGTAGTCTGAGAACAATTTCTGGCACTAACATCTTTGGCACCATTTTCGGGGATGAAGTTGAAAACCTATTTTCCCTGGGATACTGTTCATTTCACTGGTTTTGAGAGGTGAACTTAAAACAACAAGTTTTAAAGACTACTTTTCACCAATATTTCACAGTGGCTACTAAGGGAGTTGGAACAAGAAGTAGACCTAGTTCACCTTTACAACTGGGTGTCTTAGACACAGAACATATATTGAAAACATCTAGGAAAATCAGAAGGTCTCAGTCATCACCAACTCTATGTAACCTTGAACAACTAGACATACCATCACCTTTTTATGTTTTGAAGGGAGAAGAACAAGATTCATCTTGGTTGAAGCCTACAATCCCTGTTAGTAATTTTCAAGTTTTTATTGATCCTCAATCTCTCAAGAAGGAAAATACTATATCTCCTAGACAAATCCCTTTATTTCACCTCAAAGTTGGTAAAAATCCATTTCATCCAAGTTCCAGTCAAGTCTTTCCATCACCTAAACTAGTAAACTTAAAGATGGCAGACCAAAATCAGCCATTAGACATGATGGACCGAATGGTGGTAGCTAGGTATGCACCTTTAGTTTTGCCTCAGCCTTTGAATGCACTTCCTGGGGGTGATTACCAAAAATACTTGCCTAGGTTTAATGGACAAGGTGAAACCACAACCGAGGAGCATTGGGATGCATTTCTTAGTTATGTAGATAATCATAATATTGAGACAAAGGATGTGTGGATGAGGATGTTCGTACAGAGTCTTGATGGAGAGGTCAGAAAATGGTTTAGAGAGTTACCTGCAAATTCTATTACTATAATAGAAGAACTTCAGGATCTTTTCATGAGACAGTGGCGTGAACCAAGGATCACACATATTACATTACTGAGTTTGGATCCCTTAGGAGAAAGAAGAATGAAACCATAGCTGATTTTTGGAAGAGGTTCAATAAAATGTATGACAGAATCCTTGCAGAGATTAAACCTTCAGAAACTTTTGCAAAACTCACTTATGCCAATGCTTTTGATCATGAGTTTTCCCTACTCTTGAGAGAAAGAAGACCTGTTACTTTACTTAACATGCAGGAGCTAGCACTAGAAGTGGAATCTAATATATTAGCTGAAGGGAAATACAGCTCAGCAGATATATGCGAGGAAGGGTAAGAAAGAGGCAGATACAGGGGTTTCAACATCCCACCTTATGGAAGGTAAAATTGATGAGATGACCAAGATAGTAAAGATCCTGACAGCAAAACTAAACAAGTTGGAATTAGAGAAAAATTCAAATAAACCTGTTCAAGAGGGATACAGAAACCCTAATAATCCAAACCAATTCAGAAGACAGTTTGTACCTTGTTTCATTCCCAGAGAAAGAAGAAACAATGATATACAACGAGAAAGGAGAGAAACTAAGGATCAAAAAGTGCCACCACCACTTCAGAATAATGTAGCTGATGAAGAAGAAATTGAAGAGGAGTACTTCTTTGAGGATCTAGATCAGGATATGAATTATTTTGGAGAACAGTTGACTGAAGGTTTTGTTACTGAAGAATATTTTTTAAACTCAGAATATTATGATGCGGATGTGTTTGAAATAGAAAATGATTTGAATCTTGAAGTGACTACTGTAATTGCTGATAAATATTAGACTGAGCCGAAGAAAACCTTAAATTTAAGATCAGGTCCAAAGCAAGTAGTTCAAAATCCTAAGAAAAAGGTAGTTTTGCCTCCTAAACAGCGGTCTGATCCAGTGTTAGAGAAAAAACAAAATCAGGATAAACAAAAAAGAATGTTGAAGTTGAAGAGGTGAATAAAAGTATGCAAAATTTCAACCTTGAAAATGAATTAGGCAAAATCAAGATCCCTATGCCTTTCACTGAGTTGATGAAGAATCCTTCTTACAAAAAATCAGTTTTGAGAATGATTGGTTCAGAAAATAGTCAACTTCCCTCTGACATAGTGAATTTACATGAGGAAATTCCTAAAATATTTATTGGGTCAGCCTTGGCAGAAAAAAACTGAAAATGAGGCAAGTGCATCACCTCCTTTTTACATCACACTAACTATTCATGAGCAGATGATACATAATTGCCTTTTGGATTCAGGAGCATCTCATAACCTAATGCCAAAAGCTGTCATGCAGGATTTAGGTTTGAGCATAACAAAACCTTATCATGACTTGTATGCTTTTGATTCACGAGCTGTAAAATGTTTAGGAGTGATAAAAGATATGGTGGTTAGTTTAGCTCAGCTACTAATGAAGAGTGTGATTATGGATGTGGTAGTAGCAGACATTACACCTAAGTTTGGACTGCTCCTCTCTAGATCTTGGGCCAACAAGGTTGGTGGAACTCTACAGATGGACTTAACATATGCCACCATTCCTATATTTGGAGGAGAAAATAGAAGGTTATATAGAGAGTTACAATTTGCTTATATTGTCACTGATGACAAGAAACCTACAAATCATCCCTTGTATGTTGTTGACAAGGATTTGGGTACTTGTATGTTGCATTTTAGTGATGATAATGATACTACTGGTTTATTACAGGTTGAAAAAGAAAAGCCAGTCAAATACACTAGGGAACAAAAAGATAAAATTTGGCAAATGTATTTTGATGGATCATCATGCAAGGAGGGTGCTGGAGCAGGGGTTCTTATAATATCTCATGGTGGTAAAGCAGTAAGGTTAATGTATAAATTGGAATTTATTACCACCAATAATACTGCAGAATATGAAGCTTTGTTGTTAGGTTTGAAAGCTGCAAAAAATTTAGGTATTCAACAGATTTCTGTGTATGGCGACTCTGAGTTGGTCATTCATCAAGTGAGGAACAACTATCAAGTAAAACAAGTTTCGCTGAAAGTGTACCGTAATGAAGTATGGGATATTATAGAAAATTACTTTGTGGCTTTTAATATCACTTATATTCCTAGGGATCATAACCAAACTGCTGATTCTCTTGCCCTAACAGCCACACAATTCAGGATTCCTAAAACAACACAGCTAAAGTATCCTATTGAGGTTAGGTACAGACCTTCTGTGCCTGATAATGTAAAGCAATGGAAATATTTTGAAGATGATATTAAAATAAAAAGGTTTTTAGAGCTAACAAGTGATTTTTCCAATTCCTTAATTGATTAAGAACAGGATGATGAGGTTGAATAGTTTGAAGGTATTGCAGAAAATGAAATTGCAGGTCACAAGATTATTAAACTTAAAAGTAATTTGATTCCTAAGGGTTTGGTGCCTTTAGAGAGGATATTTTAAAAGGATGATACACCTTTAAAACCAGTTGTACAGTCTTCAAAAGAAAATGTAGTGGACTGTAATATTGGCACCCTTGAACATCCTAGAATGGTGAGGATTTCAAAAGCACTCACAGCAGAGCAGAGAAATAGGTACATCAATTTGTTAAAAGAGTATGTTGGTGTTTTTGCTTGGTCATATGAATATTTGAAGACATATGATACTGGAATTATACAGCATAAAGTGCCTTTAAAATCAAATGTTAAACCTTTCAGACAGAAATTAAGGAAGATAAATCCAGCTTTGCTTCCTATTATAGAAAAGGAGGTGAAAAAGTTATTAGATGCTAAGATTATTGTTCCCCTCAGATATTCTTCATGGGTAGCCAATTTAGTTTCTGTCAGAAAAAATAATGGTGAAATCAGACTGTGTGTTGATTTTTGAAATCTGAATAGGTGTTCATTGAAGGATAATTACCCTTTGCCAAAAATAGAACAAATATTGCAGAAGGTAGTTGGTGCACAAAGAATTTCTATGGTTGATGGTTTTTCAAGATATAATCAAATTGCCATGCACCCTGATGATAAAGAAAAAATAGCTTTTACTACTCCTTCGGGTACTTTCATGTACGATAAAATGCCTTTTGGATTAATGAATGCTGGAGCTACTTTTCAAAGAGCTATGGACATAACTTTTGTAGGGGAAAGATATAATTTTGTAGTGATTTACTTAGATGATATTACGGTCTTTTCACAATCAGATGATGAGCATCTAAAACACTTAAAAAAAACTTTTCTGAAATGCAGAAAATATGGTTTATCTCTTAATACAAAGAAATCACAATTTGTTGTACAAGAAGGTAAGTTATTGGGTCATTTAGTTTCAGCTGATGGCATAAGGATTGATCTAGAAGGGTGAAAGAAATACTGAAAATAAATTTACCAAGGAGTAAGAAGGATGTACAATCTTTTATTGGTAAAATCAATTTTCTGCGTTGGTTCATACCAAGTTTTCCTGAAACCATCAAACAGATTACAACTATGTTGAAGAAATATCAGGAGGTCAAGTGGACTGCAGAAGAAAAAAATTCATTTGAAAAGATTAAGATGGCTCTTACGGAAGCTCCAGTATTAGTAAGTCCTTATTTTACAAAGGAATTTTTAACTTTTTTTTTGTATCTGAAGATACATTGGATGTTGTTTTATTACAGAAGAATAAGGATGGTATTGAACAACCAATTGCATTTTTCAGCAAGACTCTTAGAGATTTAGAGTTAAAATACAACACTTTAGAGAAACAGGCTTACTCATTGGTAAACGCATTGAAGTTTTTGAGAATTTATGTTTTGCATTCCAAGGTTATTGCTTATGTTACTAATGTTGCCATTAAGGATTTTTTGACTCATCCTGACAGTGAGGGAAAAAGATGGAAGTGGATTGCAAAAATAATGGAATATGATGTAGATATTAGACCTACAAAGCTAGTAAAGGGACAAGGTTTGGATAAATTGTTAGCTGATTCAAATTTCCATGCTTTAGGTCTACATCTCATGGCAGAACAACCAGCACAGGAAGAATTTCAAGCAAAGTGGGAGAAAGAAAATATGATGGACCACTATGCAGAATCCACATGGTATGCAGATATTGTACATTTTCTTTTGTATTTACAATGTCCAGAACATCTAGACAAGAAAGTTGCTAGGTCATTAAAATTGAAAACTACTAAATATTGTTTAATAGAACAACAACTGATTTGGAAAGATCCATGAGGTATTTTAATTATATGTTTGGATAAACCAAAAATTGGAGAAGTAATATCAGAATCACATGAAGGGGCTTGTGGGAGACATAAGTATTGGAAGGAAACAACTTATAAAATTCTAAGAGCTAGATACTATTGGCATTCCTTATTCTTGGATGTATATCAGCAGGTAAGAGCATGTATCCCTTGTCAAAAGTTTGTTGGTAAGAAAAGGTTGTTGTCATTACCATTAAAGTCAATTGCAGTAAATGCCCCATTTCAGCAGTGGGGTTTGGACTTCATAGGAGAGATAAATCCTTCCTCTTCAGGGCAGCATAAATGGATTTTGACTGCTACAGATTTCTTTAATAAATGGGTAGAATCCATTCCCACGAGAAATGCAACAGATAAGGTGATCATAGAGTTTATTCAAGAAAATATTCTTAGCAGGTTTGGATGTCCTAGAAAAATATTGATCGATAATGCTCAAGATTTTAAATCTAAGGCTATGGTGGCATTCTGTGAGAAGAATGGGATTATGTTGAAACACTCAACACCTTATTATCCTCATGGAAATGGGTTAGATGAGTCATCTAATAAGAATATTATTCAAAGTATCAGAAATTTATTGAAGCAGAATAAACGATCATGGGATTCAATGTTAAAATAAGCATTGTGGGCAGATAGAATAATAGTTAAAAAGGAAATTGGAACTTCTCCTTTCCAATTAGTATATGGTACTGATGCAGTATTTCCTATCCAACTGGGTATTCCAGTGATGAAATTTTTTCAATATTGTTAGGAAGAACCTAGTGATATGCAAATAATAATTTATGCATTAATAGAGTTACACCAGAAACGTGAAACAATAGAGGAACAAGCTCAACTTTATAGGACAAAGATCAAAGAAAGGTTTGACAGAAAAATCAAGGAGAATAGCTTTTCAAATGGAGATATGATCTTGAGGTGGGATGCTAGAAAGGAGCCGAAAGGAAAGCATGGCAAGTTTGATAACCTTTGGTTTGGTCCTTTCATAGTATCGAAAATTCTAGAAAACAATACTTTTGTGCCACAGACTTTGGATGGTGAGGAATTGTCTAATCCAGTTAATGGACGATTCCTCAATAATTTTTACAGCTTTTGAGATGGATACTGGACTTTCATTGTATATACCGGTGTGAATAACAGAATAAAGACTCCATGACCCAATGAAAATTTTGCAGACTAGTATGTAGCAGCACAGATGGCACTGGTCTACAGGTTCTTGAAGCCTCATAGGGAGGACTTCATCCCGCAGTAGGAGCCAGATGTTAGAGCCTGTTTTTTTTTCCATTTTTAATACATTTGTTTATGTTTCGAAAATGGGTTTTATTCATTTCTCCTAGAAAATTTTGTTTCTTAGGATAGTTTGAATCTTTTTCCTTTAATTTTCATGTTTATATGATTTCTTAGTTTTATTTTTCAAATTTTTGTTTGATTTATTAGAATTCATAGTTAGAGGGCTTATAGAATGTTTATATGAATTAAAAGGTCTTAAAAAATAGCATAAAATCTTGATTAAGGTTCTTTAACCAAGGTTAAACCATTAGCATGAGTTATATTTTTGAAAATCATTAAAGCAAACTTTCTTGTAGCGCAAGCCTGGAAAAATTACACATATGCGCTACAAGAAAATTGCACAGTTCAAAATCATCATTTTTGGTTTCGATTTTTTGAAATTATCACACATGAAATGTCATTCATACTGGGTTGATGGATTTGATACATGTTTCCTCTATATTGATCATTGTGACGGGTGTGAATATGTCATGCAAATCATCATGAGGGTGAGTCGCGGTGGTCTATTGCAGAGTGATGGGATAATGATGGTCAAACATAATGAGACAAATGCACCTTGAATCTCGTATCCCCTGAAGTGCACGTAGAACAGATGAGTTCATGGCGAAGTGTTAGCAGGGTGTACTTAAAATATTGAAACAGGTCGAAAAATTAGGGCTTTTGAAAGGTGATCCTTTGGAGTTATCATAGTGGTCAGAGAAGATTAAGGAATGCAATTGGACACCTGACAGTCAAGAAAGCACGGTTTCAGCACCTAGATTCATCACTTTGACAAGTAGGATGCAAATAGATATCAAAGTCTATGAATTTGGGTTTTTTTAATCAAAGGTTTAGTGATGGAATTGATTGAAGATTATTAGTATATAAACCTAATTCATACTAAATGATGAATTATCTGCAATTGAATCAAGGCATTTATCAGTTTAAACGAGAGAGTTCAATTCAGGGTTTTAGGTTTCCCAATACAACATTGTCTGTCAGATTGTCAAGACTTGAAGAGATTCAGAGTTTGTTTTATTGACAGAAGCTATTTGACAATTGTTCAAAATGAAAAGAAGTGGTAAGACTAATAGAGCAGAACCTTCAGACATGAGCTGGGTTCAAACTTTTCCAGATTGTGCAAAACTGTTTTCACAGGAAAGGTGGTTAGTGTTTTTTGAAAGAATTGAAGGTTATCACTCAGAAGTCTCTTATAAATTCGCTCAATGTTTGGATAAGGATATGGTGTATTTTGATACTTTGAAGTTTAAACTAATGAGGGAATTGTGAGCAGAAGCTACAAGGATTTTAGATGAGGGTGAATACTGGTTTAAAAAAGTGCCTTTCACTTTTGATGCTCGGAGGTATCTACTTCTAGATGTAGTATCAGATTGGGGAAAGGGAGTACCAATTCAAAAATTTAAACTAGAATGGATAGAGCCTATCAAAATCCTACAAAGCTATATCACTTGTGAAGGGAGATTTGCTTTTTTTTTAAGTATCATTTTAGATTCCTTCAACATCTCAGTCATGAATCCAAAATGAATCTCCCATTCTTCTTCTTGAAAAGTTTACAAAAGATGTCTAGCAGGGTGAAAGAACATCAGGATCACACCAAACAATCAGTATTTCATCATGAGATTATAAAACTAGTCATAAGCACTGTACTTCAAAAAAGAGAGAAGACATGGGAATATTTCCTATTTTGGTCTAGTTTCCAAACAGAGAAGGAAGAGCAGTCTCATAAGAGAGAGTTAGATAAAGGTCAGAATTCGGATCAAGAAACTTAAAAAGAAAGTCACAGCCAAGAATGAAGAAGGTGGTGAACCAGGAAAATATTTGAATCAAGAAGATGAAAACATTGAAATTGAACAGCAAATTAATGTTGAAGAAAACAAAGTTTCAAAGTCAGAAGTGAAGGAAGTTGAGCCTGAAGAAGATGTTTTACCTGTAGAATTGAATCAAGGTCTAGAGGAAGATGTAAAAGAGCAGAAGCAAATTCCTATTACATTACTCTCTGAAGAAGAGGAAAGGTCATTATCTAATGAAACTAGGGTTCATATCAAACAAGATATACATACTCATGCTGAAGAAGAGATAATGTCACGAAGGAAGAAAATGAAATTTGTTGAACTAGCTTCAATTACACATGAAGGGAAAGTTTTGAAAATGTTAGGAGAGGTTGGAGCAGTTTGGAGGCCCAAGACAAGGTCAAAGAACAAACTTAGATTAAATATGAAGAAGTTGTTAAACCCTAAACTGGCTGAAAAGAAGATTACAGTAATTGAAGATTCATCGTCTCAGGAGAAATTAGAAGACAGTGAAGATGAAAACCAAAAGGTTTTGAAGGGTAAAAAACAAATAGTTTCAGAAGATAAACCAGTTTTCACTGATACCAAGATCTTAGAAATATTCATGGAGGTTTGAGAGAAGATGATTCTAGAACAACATCAAAATGATTTAAAGAGCCCTTGTATAGAGAAAGGAGAGGTGGCTCAGAAATCAACCAAGTGTAGTATTGAAGCTGAAGAGTATTCAGAAATTCCAATGACCTTGATAGAGCATATCGAAGAAGATGCATAAATTTTTAGGAAGCTAAAAATCCCTTGGATACCTGAAGGAATGCAGCCAGTGTTATAAGGAAAATGCATTGATTCTGAAAATGAAAATTTGCAGAGGAGTATCAACCAATACAAGCATCAAATTGAGTACCTGCATGAAATTAATGAAGGATTAGTGACTGCAAATAAAGGACTAAGAGAATATTTGGAAGAAGTAAATAATCACTATCAGGAATTGATTTTAGTTTCTAAAGAGGATTTAAAAAGAAAGAGACACACAGAGAGCCTGTTTACAGAATTAAAACAAAATATTCAAGAGTTGACACAGCAAAATGAGGAGCTGACAAAAAGAGTTGCAGATTTGGAAGCAGATCACTAGAAGGCCAGAAGGAAAACCCAGGCTTTGGAGGGAATTGCTCTTTTAACAGAGGCAACAAAAGACTTGTAAAAGTACTTTAAGAAGATCAGTTATTAGTTAGATTGAAAAAGTTATTTCATTTTTGTATAATGATAGTTTATATTGAACAATTCGATAAATGACCTAAAAGTAGTTTTGGTTCAGTTATGTAACTTTTTTTCAAGGAACAAGATAAATGTAAGCCTGGGAAAGGACCATGGGTTCAATTTTTTGTTGTGAGGGGAGGTTATTAGGCTGTGGTTTATGAGCTAAGTGTAAAAACTCTTATGTGTTTTTTATGACTGAATTATGAAATATATGCAACTATAAGTCCTTTTTAGAATATTGACTGGTTTCATTTCTAATTTGTGTTAATCACTCAGTTGGTATACTCATTTTGTGTTTAAGGTTTTTATGCATGAAATTCTTGTTAACTATGGGTGGAACTTAGTAATATGATTATTGTGTTTGGATTATATTATATATATTATGTTTCTCAGTCGTTCAAATGCTCATGATTTAGTGTTTGCTTTGGTCTTATAAATTTTCTTCCCTCTTGTCTAAAAACTATACAACCAAAAGCCTAGAAAAGCTTATTTTACTTAATTGTGTTTACTGAGATTGTGCTAGCTTATTCTTTCGTAGTCTAAGAACAATTTCTAGCACTAACAATATACATGCTATGAGACACCAATTTTAGAACCATATGGAGCTATCAGTGTGAAACAAAAGTTGAGAGAGATATTTACACCTAAGGAGGTATTTCTATTAGCAAAGATTCAAGTCATCGACATACAGGAATCACAACTAGAATTAAAACATAAATTTCTGCTACAGCATGGGGTTTCACAAAATGCTTGTTCAAAAATGAAGAGGATATAAATGTCAATCATTTATTGACATAAACATTTCTTGAGAAAATTAGCAGTCCAACAAAATTTCAATATTTCTCATGAATCCCACTCTAATCTTTACAAATCTATTTGTTTGTCTTGCATGCAATGGGAGTGATTTCAACGTAAATTAAGACCTCCTCAACCTACAACACACATGGTATGGTTAAGGAAGATAGAAAATATTTTTATATAGAGTGTACATGTTATGAAGGCATGATGGGTTGTGGAATTCATAATTCATAAGGGAATGTGGTGCACTCCATGGTAATGATATACAATGTCAACTGAGACCAATTCCATTACCAATCTCTTCATTGGCAGCCCCATTTATGCAAGTTACAATGCCTAACAGTAGAAAAAAGGAAAAAAGGAAAGGGTTCCACTACAGAGGTATGTAATTGTCTCAACCTATAGCTATATGGTGGCTGTAGACTTCTACAGAATTGTAAAGATACAAGAAATAGATTGCTACATTACATGGAGGGATTAAATGGTTAATAAATACACTTGTTCTTCAAACTGCATATTATTCGAGACCCCAAATTGTGGCCCTACTTATGATGTGTTCTATCACAAGATACTTGAATTGAGTATTCAATATTTTTCATAGAAGGAAGCATAAAATTGGGATAAACACATCCACACAAACCTAAAATACATGGATCATACTTTAAGAGAAATCGATTTTTTATCATACCTATAGAACTTGCTATGGATCCATCAGGAAACCATGTTACTATGACCCATCAAAATTTGGACGTGTGGAATTCAACTATTGAATTTTTTTCCATGCATGCCTCTCAAATTCAACATAATGATGAGGGTTAGTTGCACAAGGGACATGCAACATCTTCCTAGGGGAGATAATGGATCCCAAATTTGGCATGTTTTTATCTCTCTTTGTGTTCACTTCATATACTATTTTTCCCTACTTAGCCTTTTCCCAATAATATTCCTTGCCACCCAAGTGAGATAAGATTAATTGAAATAAGGTAACCAAGGGACATTTTTAATAATTTTCATTGATTTCATTGAATATAAAAAGGATTATGTGTTATCTAAGCCTCTCATGTGTTCTGAAAAAACCAATGGGGAATTTATCTAAGTGTTTTGAAGGATATTCACAGATGCATACAATCTTGAAATAAATATCCCACGAATGCAGGAGTTAACCACCTATAACACAACCACTAGAACAGATGATAAAATATGCTATGGGACCATCAGTTGAGCAGCTGCAAATTCATTTCTATAGAAGTTAAAAATTTAATTTATTCCTACAGCCAACTACGAAGATAATAGAGGATGATACGAATTTGTGATAAATACAACATATGCACACCTTGATAGGCAGAATAAATCACTCTATCGAAAGAAATTTAAGACTCTGATCTATGGAAAGAAATGTCAAATCATTGAAACATATTTTCTTGTGACAGATGGGTTCTCACTCTAAATGTGAATTTTGTAACATACATCTGCATTATCTTGATTACATCATAGGATTTGAAGTGGTTAGCATATATCTAAAGAAGTTCAGAGCCATTCAAACTACTTTCTTAGGTCTCTCGAGTCAGAAACAATGTTGGGATTATTAGTCTTTTCTTAGTATTAAAAATGATGCAATCTTAGTGTTAATATTGCCCCTTTCCCCAATTCTTAAAGGGTTGGAAGAGTGCCTTCTTTACAAGAAAGAAGTTGAAGGTTCAATTCCTTCGTGCCCTAATGATATTACAATATTGATATTTTTAATAAAACATATTTTATTATGATTTATTATGGCTACGAGGGGGGTTCAAAACTGACTTCATATGTCATTATGAGGGGGGATCAAAACTGCCCTTGTATGTGTTGAGCCGCAAAAAGACCACATTTTATTCATCATTTCATATACTATTTATCACCTTATTCCATAATATCCCTCCATAAAATATTAATATTCATCAATTTCATAATAAATATGGGTTTATATTACTATTTTCCAAATAATTTATTTTTGAGTATTTTGAGTGAATTTATGGTTAATTATTGAGAAAAATAACATATTTTCATTATACTTTAAAGTTGGGTGAGTTTGGTGATGTTTACACGTGTATTTGAAGACTTTACCAAGTTCAAAAATCACTACCTAGCTTCAAATTCGAATTTCATCATCAAGATGTGACCTAACTTCAAGGAGAAGATCATGGAGGTGTGGAGAGAATATCTCATCCAATATTTGATTGAGGATTTAAAGGGACGAGTTGTAGATTTGTTGAGGATTTGGTGGGATGAGTTGTCTATTTGTTGAGAATTTTAAGGGATAGGTTGAGAGAATAGTGGATCTGTAATTATGATTAGTTATCTTGGATTTATGTATAAATAGGAGGGCTCTCTCCTCATTTTGGTTAGAGATCTCTCTAATGGTTTAGAATTAGAGAATAGTTCAGACTTAGTCATAGAATAGGCTCTTGACTATTATGTAATGGAGATGATGCCTTGATGCACATCCTTTGATTCCTCCATGTTAATATAGATTTTCAGTTTCTTTCTTATGAGTTGTTAATCTACATTTTCAGTTATGTTTTGCTTATGAATTGTTAGCATATATTTTATGTGAGCTCACAAGTTAATGATTATTTGCTTTATACCAGTTTATTTCATGCAATTTCAGTCTTTCTTTATCAAGTTAATTTATGCAATTTCATGTTTTCTACAACTAGATTTATTTCCATACAATTCCATGTTTTTATAACTTAGGTTCAATTTCAGTTATAGATTGAGTTCAGCGACACTCTGCCCCTACATATATTTTGCCTGTGCTTCACAAGTTTACCCTCTCTCCAGGTTGACAATTAAATCATTGGAATTCCATTATAATTTGTTTAATGTTTTTACCCAACATTTTGGCGTCATTGCGGGGGAGGTGCTAAAAGGGATCAGAGTATAGATAGGTAGATAGTATATTTTTATTAGATAGAAAGGGGGAGGGGAAAATGTAAGACGAAAAGACGACTTCACCACGAAATTTCCGTGGTATAACAGCGAGACGCATCCACTTTAGTGGGTTTCCCCAAAGCCTTGATTGTTTTTTGCAAAGTGTTTATTTTCCTGCAAGTTCTTTCTTTTTCTGTAAATGCAAGTTTGTTTTATACAAGTTTTCATTTTTCATTTACAGTTTTGCAGTTTAAAGTTTGGATTGCTTTCATTTTTGGGCGCCTTTATTTCATACTAACTTATTTTAATTTTATATGTTCATTTTTGTTTTATATAGATTTTGGTGCACTTTTTATTTTTCTGTTTTTTTTACTAACTGATTTCGTATTGTTTTTGCATTTGTCATGTACTTGTTTTTTTCGCCTCTTTTCTTTCTTTTTGCATTTGATTTGATTTTAGATTTACAATGAGCATAAGCTTAGAAAAGCTCACTCAGATCCTAGCAAAAGTCGAGATCTCATCTTCTCAAAAAGAGGAGATCTTGACAGCAGTCAAGGATGAAATCACTCTTCCTGAAGCGAACAATGAAGAATTGACACTTAAAAATACTACATATCAGATGAAGAGCGCCTGTTCGAACTGGAGATTGAAGAGGATGAAGAAGGGATCTCGGGTGATCATCATGCAAATAAAAGAAGCATCGAACACATGTTCCAAGTAAGTATTAGGTTAGATCAGTTTTGTTTTTATTTTGTTAATTTACACTTACAATTTGAATATATTAGATTTCATTTTGTAAAATCATATGTAAATATTCTTTTACTACTTTTACATGTATGGTTCCACTGGAAATTTCATTACACGTAAAAGATTATAAATTCTAATTAGAGTAAAGTAGGTAGATTTTAGTTTTTATCTTTAATTCAAAGATTAATGTAGGATGCTTTAATTTGTTTTAATTAATTGTTTATTGAAATTTTCATTTTCTTGTCCTATTTACTATTCTGTTTTAATTTTGTTAGGAATCTAAAATAGTTTTAATCATTTAAGTTTAAAAATATTTATAAAGAAAAAAACAATTGAAATCTTGATATCTTTCGAGTTTGAATTTTCTTTTTACTTATTTTCATGCTAGGAATAAAAGATAAAATAGGAGTTAACTTCTTTTTATGAACAATTAGTAAATAGATAAATTAACAAACAAATAAAAATAATAAAAATATATATAATTTTTGACATGTTCCTTTGTTTTTTTTTGATATATATATATATATATATATATATATATAAACCTAAATAAAATAAAAAATTTCCCTTTATTTTTAATAAAAAAATTCGAGTTTGTATTTAAGGATATTATAAAATAAGATTAAAAAATTTAACAACATATATGTATAATAAAATATAAAGGTGTTATACTCTAATTTTTATTTAAAATTAAAAATTAACATTATATATTATGTTTTCTGGTGAAGTTTTTTAGTTTTTCTAGTATATCTTACTGTTATTAAATTAACAAAACTTGCAAAAATAAATGAAATCATTAAAAATTATAAAAAAATAAAACATTTGCAATAAAATAAAACCGTCTTTAGGTCCTCCATATGCGACCTCTAAAGGGCCCTCCATGCAATCTGCAAACATAATATAAAAAATACAATAAAAATTATATAAAATCAATAGAAAAAAAAAAGTTGTTTCAGTCCTTTATGCGCATTTGCAAACAGTCGGCCATAAGAAACCTGCACACGGTCAGTCTTACGAAACCTGCAAATATGTCATCATTCAACCTAGCATTCAATATCTGCATTCGATCCTTGTGTTACACAAACATTCCAAGCATAAGATAATTTTGGTGTTAGCAGAACAACCAATTGAGAATTAAGTTCGGTCCATAGAAAATCTGATCCACGACGAGCTTAATATGGAGAGGCTGTTACAGAAAAATCATATTGTAGGAATATATTGTTGAGTTTGTTCCAAACCGTGGCTAGAAGCTCCATGTATATTGAGTGCATGATAATCAGAAAAAATAGGATGACACGTTAATTAAGACAGTTGGGCATATTTGAGATTAATTGATTAGCTATTAAGCGATCCCTATCAATTTGCTACGTTAGATATCGTAAATTAATGTTGCTATGAGCTATAAATCCATTGCATTAAATAAAGTTTGCCAAACCATTGTTAGAAAACTACATGGTGGTTACCAAGATCTGCTACTCTGTCAACATATTGTTAGATTGACAATTTAACTGCAAATCGAATCATAGAGAATCTGAAAAATATAATTTCACCCACTTTTTTTGTGGCCTGTTCTATTGAGTCATCACCAAGCCATTTGATTAACATCTTCTCAAACGAATTATTCCACTAACCATATTCCACCCTTTTCTGGTGCTAGAATCATTGCCATTATTTGGTGGTATACTATTTGCCAGTTTTACCATCACGCTTGGCTTAATTTTAACATATATGTTGGCAGCGCACACAGGATTACAGCTACAGACTGCCCCAAGAAAGACCTATTGTTTACCGCTGAGGAGATAACCTATTTTTGTAGTTGACTGCTGGGATAGATATCACATCTTTTCGACTGCCCCAACAAAGCAGGAACCATTGTGCAGATGATAAGTTGACATGATCATCCTCTAATGATTGCCAGCACACACAAATTATACTCCTTATAAAAGCTATGCACTTGTCTTGTGTGTGAGATATTAAAACAGATCGTGATATCTTGTGTATAATATTTTAGTTGTTTTCTTTTTCCAGGAAGGAGAATGATAGTATAAAATAGAAAACTATAAAATAATAAAAATTGCACAGATTCCTGTTTAATATGTATACAAAAACATTGTCAAATTATATCAGCACATTGTCAAATTATATCAACCAGAACACATTACCGACCATTAGTCTCATGATCCAAAGATTAATATTTGTATTTTTCTGAAAGTTTTGCGTGCAGTATGATAACATGACAGTAATAGAGGAATATTGTTTGAAGAAGCTCTTAGAGAAGTAATGTTGCTTCATCTTGAAGAAACCTTGAGGAGCCTCGAAGGATCCTTGAAATAAGTGTATATAATTCCAAATAGTTCCTTTTATGGACTATCTATAAACCATGGCCCTCATGGGATGAGATAACCTTTGGATGCTTCCACATGCCGACTTTGAGTTGTACACAAATGGAGCAAGCCCCTAAATTCATTGAAGATGCTCCAGAAGAATTGATGATGTGTCTATAAGACCATGATGATGAGAATTCTGAACAATCCCCTAAAGTGACGACAATGTTCCCACGTGACCATGTGAAGCATAAAGAATCCCCTAAAGAGATGGTGACATGTCCACAATACCATGATGATGACAAGTATGAAGAAGCCCCTAAAGTGATGATGATGTGTCCACATGACCATGTGAAGTGTACATAATCCCTAAAGTAATGATGATAAGTCCACATAATCATGAAGTGGTCTAGGGTCCCCTTGATGAAGTCATGAAGCGGTCATTGACCCATTGAAGAAGCACCCAAAATGTGGAAAATAAAAGTAATAATAATTTGGGGCCTACCCTAAAGTGATTTAAAAAGTAACTTAGCAAAGTAAAACTAAAAGTTAGATTGTTTCATATTTATCATCCAAGTTCTTCTCTCATGTGCACTTTTAAGGAGTAGAGCGAAATTTAGCGCAGTATCATATGAAGAGTTTGAAGGATGATCTACATTTTTTATCTCTTAATTCTTTATCTTCACATAAACTTGTGTAACTTTCTCATATGATATCGGAATCACAAACTTCTTAGCTCGTTGGAAAGCTTGTTGTAAGTTTTATGTGATGACTGATCTAGGCTTGTTTTTCTAAATGACATGAAACATGAATAAGGTTTCTCTATTGTTTGTTCATTTTTGTGATCTTGGAAAAGGTATGTTATTAACATAGGTTATGGTGATAATGCCTTAGATTATGCTTATGATCTTGGCATAGATTTGACAATATTTACGTAGGATATGGTGATATTGGTTAGATTATGGCGATGATCTTAGCATAGATCATGGTGATATTTACATAGATTATGGTAATATTGGTATAGATTAGGGCGATGATCTTGACATGTACCATCGGGATATCAACATAGATTATGGCAATGTTATTGCTATATATTATTGTGATGTTGTTGGTATGCACTATGGTGATGATATTGTTATGATCTAGGGTTCCTCTCTTGGAATGGCCCAGAGTTTGAAGATGATGATGGTAAGGGTTTGAAGAATCAAACAAATGAAGTGTATGGATGTTTGCTTCATGAAGGTTATATTGAATATTTAAAGATATTTTTTTGTCCTCTTCATGAAAGTTTTATTGCATATTTGGAATACATGTTTTGGTCTTCTTTATGAAGGTTTTATTGCATATTTGAAGGGATAGCTCGTTGTAGATTTGAATGTCATATTGTGGACATGTTTTGATCTTCTTCAAGGAGGATTTGATTTCATATGTGAATGACACATTTCATCCTTGTTTATTAATATGTGGATGGCATATTTTGGTCTTGCATAAGAGAGTTTGATTGCAAATTTGAATACTTTCTTGGAAGAAGTTGATTACATATTTGGAGGACACATTTGAGGCATGCACATGTTGACATGTTGGTAGTGACATTAATAATGATATTTCCATTGATAGTAACTGTGATAGTGATAGTGACAGTGATGGTGTGAAGCTGTGACAATGTGTTGAAAGTGATAGGGATAATGATAATGACAATGTGAAGACAATGATAGGGACAGTGACAATGAGAGTGAGAGTATAAAGATAGTTACAGTCTGAAGACAGTAATAGTGTGAAGATAGTGATAGATGCTAAAGTTACATCATCATTAGTCACTCTCCAAACAAATCTTATGCAAATGGGATTGGGACTCATGTGTTCAGGTAGGGTGCCTAAGTAGGGCTCAAGAAACTTTAAGTAGAATTATTGGGTTTGACTAAAGAATGACTAAACATTGAGTGTAAAAAGTTATTCCTCATGTGTTGAGGTGAACGCTTTGATATGTCAAAGTGATGATGTTTTACAATCTTATTGGACAAGGATAAGGACTTATGTGTCAAGTCATATATTCATGTGGAAATCAACTACCAAAGGTTTTTCCAATATCCAATCCAAACCAAATAAATGTTGATTAGGGGCCATTAATTATAAAGTGGGATTTTTCATTTGTGATGGCTGGGATACACGGTGATAATATCGTGTAATTAGACGCCCATGGAAATAGTTATTTGAAGTTTCTGATTGCATATAAAAGTAGGTATTTTAGTTGGGATAATCTTGTAAGTTTACTATTGCGTATAAAAGTTGGCTATCAAATTGATAGTACTGATTTGTAGCTGCATCTTTTTTTAGTAAACACCGTGAAAAAATTTCTTAAGAAGGTTGTCCATAGATGTAACTCCGTCTGTAAAACTGAGGCCGGTATAATAACAATATTCAACATTTGCAATATCAAGAATTATGGGGATGAAGGAATTATGATATGTTAAAGAATTATGAAGCCATGGACGAACACATACATTAAACATTAAGTTATTTTGTTTCGAGAACAATGGATATTTTTGGGGGGTTTTTAGAGTTAAGTTAATATTTTGGTTGTTCCTGTTATTGGTGGGATATATCACAAATTTTTTTTTAAACAATAATAATAATAATACATAGTAAATAAAAAAAATTGTAAATATATGTATACAATATATATACACAATTAAAAAAAACATGAATATATGTATACAATATATATACACAATTAAAAAAAACATGAGTTTGTTTTTATTTTTGAAAAGTTTTTAATAAAATAATACAAAATTATAATAAATATAAATAAATAATAAAACATAACTTGTCTTTGTGGAATATGTTTGAAGCACTTTGGAGGATAGGTTATTTAGAGTTTTTTTAGTTTTTATAAATAAAACATAAATAAATAAATAAAAACAACACATTAATATAATAAAAATTAAATTATTTGATATTTATATATAATAAATAAAAAATTAAACAATATTTTGTTAAAATAAGGTTTTTTTTTAAACAACACAAAAATTAAGGAAATAAATACCATAAAATGAAAAATAAAATCAAAATAAAAATACAACAAGAACCAAATTTATATATAAATAGTTAATATGCATCTTTGAAATAGAAGGCTTCGCTACTTTTGCAACCAAGCTTTCTTCTTAATTTTTATTTTTGTATAGTGAGACCTGGCACATCTTTGGTTCAGGGGAGGTAGGTGTCTTTTTCGAGCTGCAAAAATTTATCATAAAATCTCTTGTTCTAGATCATTAAGATAGTATGTTTTTAGAGGGGACGACCACTGAAAGGGTCGACCCTCTCTCCCTATTGCACAATCGTTACATAACAATTCATATTCTTAGATATACACATAAACTTATAAGATTAAAAAAACACATACAAATTTGTTTTTGTAAATAAATCAAACAAAATATATATATACAAAAACACTTTAAAAATAATAATAAAATGGCTATGATAACATAACAAAAAACTTAAAATTAAATAAATAAATAAAAAGCATTAGGTAATAAATAATAAATGAACTTAGAATTTTCTCAAAATTTTATGATTGTTGTGCTGATTTGTTTTCACAAGTCATTGAGAAACAGGTTTCGACAATAAGGGAAGCCACTTTCAGGTATAAGAGCATTTTTATTTATTCACTTTAACTTTTTATTAAGCATATATTTTCCTACATTTTTAATGCTCTCACAAGTTTGTTGTAAGAAAATGCTAACATCTTTTGTAGATTTAAAGACAAACGAATGGTGTGCAGAATTGATTTCCAGAATCGCAGAAGATTTTCAGAAAAAATATTCCATTGAAAGCTCGAAGGAGTTGATTTTTCTCTTGAATATGTCATGACATTTGTTGCCACAAAGAAGCCTTTCAGAAATCAATTACACCATGTCATGTTTACTTATCCTTCTCTTTCCAAGCTTGTTCGTCATCCATGTCAGAGTTCACATTTTCACTGCCTTATACATCATAACTTCCCGCTTGTCTACCTTTCTGAGTCGCACACAATTTCCTCATTTTCACTTTATCTTTTTCCTTATGAATAAAACCATTCAGCTTCCTTTCCATGACTACATTGCTTTGTTATCCCTACCATAAAAACTGCTTGACCGTGAGATCTTTCAATTATAGTCCTACCACTCATTATGTACAACTCATGTTGACTGATGTGGGATTCCTTAAGGCCCGCATTTCAACAAGTCTTTTCCCATTGACCTCAACACATTATCTGAGATAGAGACTAGAGTTCATCTTTAGTACCTTGAGGCTTGCATGCCTTAATGGAAAGTTCTCTCACTGACAATCATGGAATACATCAATGTCCCTTGATCGTTAGATCCTGCAAGTGGCTCGACATCAACTCATTTATTCTCACTTTGCACGATGTACTTAGGTACCTTGGCACTCATTGACATCAATGGTAAGATTGCCTCACATTGGTTAATGACATTCATTAATGGTCGGTAATCCAATTATTTCTTTCCATGTTCGACATCGACACATTTATTCGCATGGTAAGAATTGTACCATCGGGTTTTGTAGTAGGTGAAGACTATATATTTTTCATGATTGTCATCAGCAGTTTTACAACAGCATACTTCATCCATATGAGAGCACCACAGTTCTACTTTTAGCTCTCATCTTCTACTCCATCCAACCAAGCAGTAGTTCATATCCTTCACATCCAGCAGCAGTATCAGCCACATTCCTCTTGTATAGTTCATCAGCTTTTTGGGTAAGTGGAGGTACGTATGTTGTTTTCTAATATTTAACCATGTAATTCCTTAAATGCTAGAAAATGAATGAATTTGGAAAATTCCCTCACTACATTTCCTTTCTCACTTTTCATAAACCTAATACATCTTAAGTTGCGGGGGGTGGGGGGTGGGGACTATTCATTATCATTTTACACATTCATGATCTCATTTACCCTTAATCAACATGTCTGTCCCAAACTATGCTCTGTATATTGGCATGATTCATAACTATAAAAAGGCTTTTTACTATACATTGATGGTTTATCATTTCTAATGCATGTATACTTTTAAAATCTTATGTATTGCAACAAAAATACAAATAAAATGAGCGAATGTTGTTAACACAAGAACCAAAATTTGTTATCGTTGTTACCCAAGAACCAACCACAAAAAATATATTAAAAAAAAAAGCGTTGCCACTCATGCATTTCAAAATCATAGAATGATTTATTGTTGCATACCATAATCATGTAAAGCCTCAGCTACAACCCAAAAGTTTTAAAGGAATCAATGCATAGTTGCATGAGGACATGAAAATAGTCAAGTTGGGGGGTATGTTGAGCCGCAAAAATACCACATTTTATTCATCATTTCATATACTATTTATCACCTTATTTCATTATATCTCTCCATAAAACCATTAATATTCATCACTTTCATAATAAATATGGGTTTATATTACTATTTTCCAAATAATTTATTTTTTAGTATTTTGAGTGAATTTATGGTTAATTATTGAGAAAAATAACATATTTTCATTATACTATAAAGTTGGGTGAGTTTGGTGATGTTTACAGGTGTATTTGAAGACTTTACCAAGTTCAAAAATCACTACCTAGCTTCAAATTCGAATTTCATCATCAAGATGTGACCTAACTTCAAGGAGAACATCATGGAGGTGTGGAGAGAATATCTCATCCAATATTTGGTTGAGGATTTAAAGGGATGAGTTGTAGATTTGTTGAGGATTTGGGGGGGTGAGCTGTCTATTTGTTGAGAATTTTAAGGGATAGGTTGAGAGAATAGTGGATTTGTAATTATGATTAGTTATCTTGGATTTATGTATAAATAGGAGGGCTCTCTCTTCATTTTGGTTAGAGATATCTCTAGTGGTTTAGAAGTAGAGAATAGTTCATAGTTAGTCATAGAATAGGCTCTTGACTATTATGTAATGGATACGATGCTTTGATGCACATCCTTTGATTCCTCCATGTTAATATAGATTTTCAGTTTCTTTTTTATGAGTTGTTAATCTACATTTTTAGTTATGTTTTGCTTATGAATTGTTAGCATAGATTTTATGTGAGCTCACAAGTTAATGATTATTTGCTTTATACCAGTTTATTTCATGCAATTTTAGTCTTTCTTTATCAAGTTATTTTATGCAATTTCATGTTTTCTGCAACTATATTTATTTCCATACAATTTCCTGTTTTTATAACTTAGGTTCAATTTCAGTTATAGATTAAGTTCAGCGACACTCTACCCCTGCATATATTTTGTCTGTGCCTCAGAAGTTTACGCTCTCTCCGAGTTGACAATTAAATCGTTGGAATTCTATTTAATTTGTTTAATTATTTTACCCAACAGTATGTTACAACAAGGGGGGTTAAAAACCCCCCTGTAAGTATATATGAGGGGGGTTCATAACCGCCCCCAAATGTTTGTAAAGAGTTTTAGGGAGGGTTTCAAATTGCCTTTGTAGGTACCTACGAGGGGCATTTATAACCGCCCCCAAAGGTTTGTAAAGAGTTTTAGGGGGGTTTCAAACTGTCTCTATAGGTACATACTTTTAGGGGGGTTGAACCGCTTCTATAGGTACCTACGAGGGGGGTTTATAAGCACCCCCAAACTTTTGTAATAAATTCTTTTAGGGAAGGTTTGAACTGCCCCCAAATGTCATTTTTAGCGTCGGTGCTATTGGGGATGGGGGGTGGGGTCTTGTTAATACCGTCCCCAAAGGTTAGTATTATCGAGTTTTAGGGGGAGTTTAGAACCACCCTTGTAGAAACCTATGAGTGGGGGGGTTTGAAACTGCCTCTGTAGGTACCTATGAGGGGGGTTTAAAACCGCTCCCATATGTTACTACGAGGGGGGTTTGTAACCACCCCCAAATATTTGTAATAAGGTCTTTTGGGGGGGTTTGGAACCACCCCCATAGGTGTCTATGAAGGGGGTTTAGAACCTCCCTTAAAAGTCACTGTTTTTTGGGAGGGGGGGTTAGAACTGCCCCCAAAATTCACTTTTAGGGGTGGTTTTGATTTCTTCCAAAACCTCCTATAAAAGTCAAAACTTTTAGCGTCGGTGCTAATAGGGCGGTCTTGTAAAGACCGCCTCCAAAGTCAAAACCACCCCTAAAAGTCACTTTTAGGGGTGGTTTTGATCTCTTCCAAAACCTCCCCTAAAAGTCAAAACTTTTAGCATCGGTGCTATTAGGGGCGGTTTATTTTCAGTTTTTGTTTGTACTCATATTTTTATAGATTTGTTTGTACCCATATTTCTATGCATTTATAATTTGTACCCATATTTTCAGGTGTGGCTTTGGATTTTGTTATAAATGTGGACTTGGATGGAAAAATGAAAACTTACCTTATGATTCTAATTACTGTAAATGTCCTTCTATGCTTGTTTACAATTCTCATGATGACGAAGATGATGATGATGAAGTTTTTGTTGACAATTCTTATCACGATGAAGATTATGATGATGAGGAAGTTTTTGGTGACAATTCTCATCATGATGAAGATTATGATAACCTTTATGATGAAGATTATGATGACGATTATGATGATGATTATGATGCATATTATGATGAAGATTAAAGATTATGATTATGATGATAGAGATGGCGTTAATGATCAAGGTTAACGTAATAAATAATAACTATATGCACTAAGATATCTTAGTTATGTAGTTTTTTTATATAAATCTCGTAGTGATTTTTTTTATATAAGACTGATGGAGGTAGATCTCCACAAATCCTAGGTTCTTGAAGAATATATATATTTTTAATTGCAAAAAATTTCTATTACAAATTTTATTTTACTAGAAATCGGTTTTACTTTAGTATTTTTTTCCTATCCAATGTAGCTATAATTTATTGTAAGAATAATTAATATTAAAGATCAAATTATAGTAGGCTACATATTAGATCTCTCAACACAATTTCAAAAAATTTATGGTTTGTTTATCTCTTATAGATTTTTATCCATCATAAGTTAAATGACTAATAATTATTGGTAATCTCATAATTTTTTTTTTTTTAACATTCACTTGTTTGTGGGAGTTTTAATATTATTTAGAGAAGGAATGACCTAGCTATAATAAAATCATTAATGACAAGTGCTTTCTATTGTTTTATTTAGACATATATTTTTATTTGGTCCATATTATTTGATATTGAATTATACTTCTTTTTAATATCAATGTTGGATATTTGTAACTGTTCGTTACTTGATCATACACTATTGTATATAAGAGACACGTCTAACTCATGCACCTAAACAATGTGATTAAATGTGATTAATTTACACATGTAAGAAATTCACTAAACTCACAATCCTTTCCATCATTACATAGTTGGTCTATGTGATCATTTTCTCTATGTGAGATGCATTTGTGATCACACTAAGGATTCCTTGTTAGATCCCTAATGAGATATCTATGCTTCTCCTATCAAAATATTCTCTTGCTTCAAAGTGTTCCGTATTTTTTCAATGAAGAAAAATAAAAATGCATTCACTAAATAAAATGGCATTTTTCGATAAGCAAAAAACCCACATTTGGCTATGAAAGTCACTTAGTTAACATTCCTTTTCCCTTATTAAGCCCTGATTATATCTCCAATACTAATAGAAAGGAGTAAATTTCTTGGCTTCTACCTCCTATACAACCCATTTTGTAAAAGGTTTTAGAAAGGTGTCTTTAATTATTATATAATCAATTTTTTGCATATCTATGTAGATCCTCATATTTACATTATTCTTCCTCGACATCGTGATTGACTCATCCCATTAATTTTCCTTCATTAGATAAATTATACTAGGATCCAATAACTTTTAGATATCTTCCTATACTTTTCATTGTACTTTAATTTAATGTGATATGGTCTCTACATAAGGGATCTGTGTTTCCCACATGTGTGTGGGTCATTGGTGGTTCATTTGATATGAAATCACAGTTGTAAAGGAGGTCAGGAGTTCAAATCACACCCATGTTTACCTGTGTTCCATGCTTGTGGGAGGTGTGGGTCACCTAGGGGTATAGTGGTATTGGTAATTGATCCCTGGACCCCATGTCACACGAGTACCATCCCAATCCCCAGTTGTTGATTCCCCTAGTTATAGAAAAAAAAAGGATTTGTGTTGTGTTATTGTCCGATCTTCAACTCCTAAAACTCACTAGGAAATTATTTAAAATTATTGTAGCTATAAGAGATTACATCATAAATATCCTTGAATGGGGATATTTCTTTGAGTACTATTTTTTCGTCATGGTAATCAACTATATCCAAATGTTTATCTAGACAAGCATGTTAAATAAGATGTCTGCACCATTCTTTTGATAGTAAAATTGTCAAAGAACTAAATATGGTTCATAATTCCATGTACCAATGTTTTCTCTATGCACTATGTACTTCTCTCAATTGTACACCAAAACCCACATTTCAATGTTGCTACAACATAATAGAGAAAGTTGACTACAATAGCTATATTTATTACAATATATGTCAACCATGTCAAGTCGACAACCACCTAATAATCCTCTCACCCACTACCTTTTATCATTCAATGTATAATGTGCAATGACCAACAAATTTCGAGTGTTGTGTTGTCCCGGGAAAGGAGTATAGGAAAGGAGTTCACGTGCGGAAATGAAGAAGATATGCCATGTGCATGATGGAGGCAAGGGAAGATCACAAAGGTACCAAAGGACCCACGCAGGAAGATCAGAGAGGTGCACGGTGTAGGAAAGGAAAGCGCAAAAGGTGCGCACAATAAATGGCCAAAAAATGACAGGGAGGTCATGGATGCAGAAGTCGGCTTAAGTGGACGGATTCCACAAGAGTGGAAGCACGCTGTAAGTAAGGTTGTTAGTGCCTTGTGTCAATTCATGATCACCACAGCTGTAGCCTGAGGGGCAGCTGATGGTGACAGTTAACAGAATGCCTATCAATAGTCGACTCGGTGCGGTCATCTAAAATATTATAAATAGGAGAAATTTAATAGTTAGAAGGTTGCTTTTTTTTAGTCGTAATTATGGAATAGGTTTGATATATGAGAGTTGTATACAGTTGTAGAGAATAGATCTAAGATAAAGGTAATCAGGAATATGTTGGAGGCAGTCAGAATAGTGCAATGAGGAAGCTCTACTAGAGCGGTGTAGATGCTAGGAAAGTCGATCCAGGATGTGTGCAGATATGTAGGTAGTAGTAGTAGATTAGGAGAAATAAGACGAAGAGAATGAGGACTATGAGTATGAACTTAAAGACATATCTCAAGATCAGTCCGCATCCCGCAGACTGTAAGGCGCTATATCCTTTCTCATGCTAGATGAAGAGCACCTTGGTGGTTTTTCTCAGATGGGTTTCCATGTTATTCCTTGTGTTTGAATGAATGGTTGATGTGGTGAATGTTTATGCGATTGATTGCTAGTTGCTTTCCATATAATGTTAAATGTGGTTCAATCTCTGTTAGTTTCTTGCATTTGGTAAATTGATGAACAAAATGCCTTGCTGAATTGAAACTGTATATATGTATATCATTCTGTATAATTCATGTTATGAATCTCGACTTAATTCATAGAGACGATTGATGTGAATCAGCTACGCCGCATGAGTTGTGCCAGCTGCAAGGTGAAAAGGAAAGTCAGGTCACATGCAATGACATACATTTGTGCTCAGTCATGCAAAATCGACCCCTCCATCCAGTCATCCTGCTACCTTCATTGAGCTCATTGGCTGTGAACCAAGGGACTATACTTCCCTGACAATCATGAAAACACAGTTCCAACGATTACCCATCTATGAGATATCTCGAGTGAGACTGCACTTGCTTCGCAGGTGTTACCGATTGGGCTTGCTCTATCAGGTTGGTATCTCGGGTAGTTGTTGGATTGACGGGCTGCGTAGAACCTGGGTCGCATAAGTGGGGAAAAGTGGCCAACAAATGGTCTCATTGTCGGGACCCATCTTGATTAAATCAGGGAGATGTTATAGCACCCAACAAAGGAGGAGATAGAATACCAGCTGGATGCTAAAGTGTTGATGTTTGCGCGAGAAGAGGCTGACGAAATACAGGCGAGTGCAAGGAAATGGATAGGGGGACTGTCATAGTGATTGATTCATGCAGTTTGTGGAGCAGATATGTTGTGTAAGAGCTTGGAGTAATATGGAAGGTAGTAAGAAGAAATGTTCCTGGGAAGTTCTGAGGATGAGTTAGGCATTAGATTCTTGAGAAGCGGAAGGAGGTTTCAGTCAGGAAAGAGGAGAAAGGTAACAGGAGGTAGGAGGGCCTATATATTGCCCAAGGATGGTGAATATGGATGTGATTCGTACCTAGATGAAGGATCCTGTGACGAAGAGGAGGAGTATAGCCCGGTTTTTGAGAGAGCAGAATCGGGAGAGTCTACAGAATCACCAAGAATAGGACATGACTACAGTATTCCAGAGAGATCACGTGGAGAAAGACCTAGAAGTCCCTCACCTAAACCCCTTGTGAACACTGGAATTCCTAGTGTCGGGACTGGTGCACAAGGAAGCCCATCAGTGATCCCCATAAATCTTGTAAATTTAGGAAGCCCAGTGAACAATCGCAGTGCCACCCTAATGGTGGGGATAGATGTTAGACTACCCACCTTTAATGGGAATGGAACAGAAGACCCAAAACCGCATTGGTTCCTTTGTGAAGCTGTCTAGATGGTACGCTTAGTACATAATGACGATATAAAGAAGGAATAGATGATCATGACTTTAATGGGTCACACCCTGGATTGGTTCATGAATTTTTGTGTTGCACCAGTAGGAACCCTGCAGAAGACTCTTGAGGAGATTTGGCGAGCAATGATCTCGGAGTTCTGAAAGCCCCAATCGGAGTCCCAATGGATTACTGAGATCAAGGAAATTAAGCAGGCTCCAGTAGAAACAGTATGGGACTTCGACCAGCAGTTCAAAATGATAATTACCAAGGTCAGTTTCTAGATGTCAGACATACAACATAAAGAGTGGTTTATTGCTGCGCTATTGCCACATATAAGAGGACCGCTCATGCAACAAAAGATTGCAATGCAGACGAAAGCATTGGAGTTAGCAATGAAGCTAGAGGCTTCACTCATTGGGGACGGTGCCACAGGAATGATACAGATTCAGTCTCAGTTGGCTAATATGACTATTCAAATCCAAGATATGAAAAGGGGAAAAGAAGCACACGAAGACCTCTGGTGTACCCGATGCCAGACCAACATACATACCAAATATGAATGCCCAACATATATGAATTATGTCTCATCCGGTGGGCCAAACCTATTCAATAGACAAGGACTACCTTGGTGTAATCTATGCCAAACAAGCAGACACCAGGATGCCTATTGCCTATTCATGCACAAGATAGTATGTACACCAACCAGTCTATATTGTAAATTTTGTAAATCTGTAGGCCATGATGAAAAGGATTGTAGGGCCTCCAACTCATGAGGGAGAAAATGGTAGATGCATATTTGATGAAGAATGAAGAGCAAGTAAATATTGAATAGACCCCACCTCAGTTCCAGGCTACTCACCAGTTTCAAGCTGCACCTCAATTCCCATCTTTGCGGCAATTTCAGATGGAACCACAGTTTCAGAATATGACCCCATATAACTTATACCAATAGTAGTACCAGCAACCACAATACCTATTACAACCACCTCAAAGGTGGGGTGGCAATTATAGGGGCCGGGGAGGAGGAGGATTTGGCCAAGGAAGAGGGCCAGTTATATGTTACAATTGTGGAGTATCGGGGAATTACACTAGGGACTGCCTAGAACCTGCGAGGACTCACTCATATTACAAGAAGGATCATAATGTGGAGCAATTCCCACAGCTCATTGCTTGATGGAAAGCCCAGACGCTTGGAGAAGCCAACTCGGTACCAAACCCTGCACCAAATCCTGCACCAAATGCTCCCAACCCGAATGCCAATATCAATATATAGATGATAGTTGCCAAACCACGAGAACAAAATGTGGTAGTGGTCATGAGGGGAGGTGCTACAATAGGTGCGGACCAATCAATGCAGACAGACCCTGAGACGCATGAGCAACCCCAGGTGCGACCTGCTACAAAGAAGAAAGTGCCAATTGACATTCAAGAACAAAAGCGCATATTCATGGATGTGTGCCCATAGTTCATTGGCACAGAACAACCATTTACCTCAGGCCAAGTGAAAGATATGCCTAAAATATTCCAGAAGATATTTGAACAATGAAGTACGGACAAAACTACAAATAAGGTTAGTAAACTTAAACCTTTCTTGTCAAGTTGTTTAGCGCTAATCAAGGATAAGGAAGTGCTTGCAGAACTGGAAGCACTCATCGAAACACTTCCGAAGGGAGGCCCTCCACCAAAGAAGGTTAACAGTATCAAGACCAAGCTCAAGACATGACGCAAACTTAGGATGACCATGCAAATTGGTGATTATGATATGGAATATATCATCCTTGACCTGGGATCTGATGTCAACATTTTAACATGCCAGACGTGGGAAATAATGGGCAAGCCACCCTTAGAATAGTCCCCCATTCAATTAAGGCTTGCAAATCAAGCAAAGGTCCTCCCTATTGGTAGGCTGGGTCAAGTTCAAGTGGATATCGAAGGATTATGCACTTTTGCGGACTTCGAAGTCATAGATATAGTACACGATACCACCCCATACCCCTCACTTCTTGGGATTGATTGGGCAATGGAAAACCAAATGATCATAATTTTCAAAAGAAGGATCCTATCATTTAAAGATGATGAGATGCGGGCTGTTGTGCCCCTTGACCCGCTAGAAGGACCAAGGTACGTTGAACAAGTATTCAATGAAGGGCATGGTGACCACCTTGACAACATATCCAATATAACCACCCTTCGGGAAGACTATATTAATCCTACTGCAGACGGTAACCTAAGTTGGAAATGTGAGGGTTCATGTACATCAGACTCAAGAGAGGCACTAGAGAAGTGGCAGAACTGATTACATGAAGCCTCGTCAAGAAAATGTGTCAGGATAACTAAGTATGTCAGATGAGTAGGAACTCAGTCATGAACACTACCCACATATGAAGGACTTCCTAACTTGGCAGCGTTCTTGACTAAATTTGATTAATTGGTAACAGAGCCACAGCGACTGTCTGCACTAGAATTTACATTGAAAGCTATGCCCACACGATGGTGGGGTACGTATAAGAACACCATAACTAAATGGCCGCGGTGTAGAAGGCTGTTAGAAGTAAGGTTTGGAGAAGAAATTACAACTATAACCCAAATATATACGGGGTTATCAGATCCTGGTGAACACTTAGAACAATGTTCCACAGCATTCTCAAGCTACCCTCACTAGGAATGGGTCTGTCATTTCATCCATACTCTTAAGATGGCACCAAGAGGCTGGTATGCATCTATGGAGATGCACTAGGAAACAAGGGAATGGGTAGAAGTTGCACAGAAATTCACTTACACATTCTAGTTTGTGGATGAATAACCTACAGTTGATATTGTGCTGAAAACTATTAAGGAGAAAATATTCAGCGAGATCCCACTGGAGATTGTGTATTCTCAACCTTGTGCTACACATTCCCACCAATGTTGTGAGACAGTCCAACATTGGATGACATGCTATAATCTCTCTGGGGACCTGGACGATGATCTAACCAACATCAATATTCCAGAATAGGAAGGATCACATGAGGTAGAAGGAAGCGACATTTCCAAAATTTTGATCGGAGGACAATCCAAAATTTTCCAATATTGGAGACTACTGAGATGAAGAAACAGTAGCCAAAATCATCGATTTATTACATGAATTTCAAGACCTATTCCTGACAAAATTCAAGGAAATGAAGGGGATAGTAGGGGATTTGGGTGAAATGAAAATTCCACTCAAACCCGACGCAAGACCAGTGAAACAACGACCATATAGATTAAACCCATGTTATAAGGAGAAAGTAAAAACAAAACTAGATCACATGCTGGAGGCAGGAATTATTGAACTAGTTGAAGAATAGGAATGGATAAGCCCCATAGTCATCCAAGATAAGAAGGTGACAAGTGAAGTCAAAATCTATGTCGACCTAAGTAAACTAAATGATGCCTGCTTGCATGATCCATTCCCTACACCCTTCATGGATGAGGTTTTGGAAAGTGTTGGTGGACAAGAAATGTACTCATTCACAGACGAGTTCTCAGGATACCATCAGGTCCGAATTGTGCAAGAATATCAACACAAGACAACCTTTGTAATAGAATGGGGATGCTACCAATACACAATAATGCCCTTTGGCCTTAAAAATTCCCCTGCTATTTTTTCTAGAATAGTAGTATTTGCTTTCAAAGATTTCATTCATAATTTTCTTGAAGTATACTTTGATGACTGGACGGTCTTTGATCTGGTAAGAGACCATATTGAAAATTTGCGCATGATGTTGGAAAGGTGTCGCTAGTATCAAATTGCACTGAATTTGAGAAAATGTATATTATGTGCACCAATCGGTGTACTGTTGGGCCATGTAGTATTCCACAATGGGATCCTGGTCGATCCCACGAAGGTGGAAATTATCCTGGACTTGCCTCCGCCCACATCAGTCATGCAACTTAGGTCCACATTGGGACATACTGGGTATTATAGGAAATTCATAAGAGGGTATGCAGAGATAACTACCCCAATGGAGAAGCTGCTAAAAAAAAGATGCCAAGTTCGAGTGGAATGAAAATTGCCAGGAGAGTCTGGATAAACTAAAGGGTAAAATGGCTATTGCACCAATATTAATATTTCCATACTGGAAAAAAGAATTCCATGTACATGTTAATGCATCATCGATTACACTTGGCATAGTTTTAACCCAACCAGGAGATGGCGTAATTGACCACCCGATCGCATTTTCAAGTAGGAAACTATCAACGACAGAGAAAAATTATACTACAATTGAAAGAGAAGGGCTTACAATGGTCTATGCGCTACAAAAATTCAGACATTATCTATTGGGTGGACACTTCAAAATGTTCACTGACCATTCTGCGCTAAAGTACCTGGTCAATAAGCCAGTGTTGCAGGGGGGGGGGGGATCTGCTAGTGGCTCCTCCTATTTCAAGAATTTGACTTTTAAGTCATTGTGAATCCAGGATGACTAAATGTTAAGTTTGACCACTTATCATGAATTGGAAGTGGGGAGGAACCCACCAGCCTAGAGGACAATTTACAGGATGCGCAGCTATTTACTATAGATATTTTTGATAAAGAATTTGATGCAATTATACACTTGCTAAATACAGGGTATGCACCTAAAGATTATTCAACATGGAAAAGGAAAAACCTAGTTGTCAAGGCCTCAGACTACATGCTAATCGTGGGACAACTCTATAAGTTGGGACCGGATGAAATACTATGAATATGTGTCTTTGATCATGAAAGACAATGGGTAATGGTGGCAACACATGCGGGTGTGTTAGGAGGACACTATGCCAAGAAAGCAATAATGCACAAGATTTTGCAAGCCGCACTCTGGTGGCCAACGATACATATGGATACAAGGAAATAGTGTCGCAATTGTGATAAGTGTCAAAGAACAGGGAAACCATCGTGACATGACGAAATGCTGCTGGCGCCACAAATTATACTGCAAGCCTTTGATAAATGGGCATTGGATTTTTTTGGCCCTATCAGTCCACAGGGAAAATGGACCAGTGCACGTTATATCATCACTACTACAGACTACTTTACAAGATGGGAAGAAGTAGCACCTGTAAAATATTGTACTGCTGCAATTGCGGCCCACTTCCTCTTTGAGAATGTCATAACAAGATTTGGTTGTCCCAAATCCTAATCAACGGCCAAGGTACGCATTTTGTAAATAAGATAATTGCTGAAATGACTACAGAATTCCAAATCCAACATAAGAAAACAACACCCTGCCATTCTCAAGCAAATGGAACTGTCGAGGCATTCAACAAGGTACTTGAGAATGCGTTGACCAAAGTATGCAATGTGTGCAGAGATGACTGGGACAAGAAAGTCTCATCAGTATTATGGGCCTATAGAACAATATGCAAACGACTAACTGGATACACCCCTTTCCGTTTAGTCTATGGACAGGAAGTAGTCGTTCCCATGGAATATATTGTCCCGAGCCTACGAATTGCTACGATAACAGATATGACAGATACTGGCGCTGTAGAATAGAAGCTGGTGCAACTAGTTCAAATGGAAGAAGACCGTTTTATTGCATGCTTCCATCAAAATGTGGAAAAACAGTGGCAGAAAGCATGGCATGACCGCCACATCACAACAAAGTAGTTCAAGGTTGGTGGACTTCTTCTAATGTATGATAGTAAGTTTCTCAAGCATTCAGGTAAGCTCAAAATGCATTAGTTAGGTCCATACCTATTTGCACACATTACTGAAGTAGGCGCAGTAAAATTACATAGGCTAGATGGAACACTGGTAGTGGGCATGATCAATGGCAGTCGATTAAAACCCTATCGCAACGACTACGGAACAGTCCCATAAAGCCGTGAAAATAAATAAATAAATAAATAAAATATGGGAAAAGATAGTTGGCCAAAAGTGACAGATAGTTAGCAGGCACTAACAGCCGGTAAGGGCATGGGAAATTCAAAAAATATCCAGCACCACTAAACATTTATTAGCCTTAAAGAGGTAGGCCCGAAGACAAAGGCAGTGGACTTCTTGGTCCCATCTGGTAGAGTGCCCTTAACTTCCCTGACAAATGCATAATGGAGCTTAAGCGTGAAAAGGACGAGCCCATGTAATCCACTAGAGGATCCTTCACTCTATCTAGTCATCTTAAAGACTCATCGCCTATAATAATTCCTTACCCTCTGTCGTATAAACTTTACACTACTTTGACGAACCAGCAAACCAAAGAGCCGAGCCCACTGCAGAGACCGAGACATCCTTCAGAGCGAAAAACTTTACTCAGTAAAATATTTTAGTAATAGTGAGAACTCCAGTAAGGACATATTGAACCAGTTTGGCCACCCAAGAAGATGAAGAAGACCCAGTCAAAGTCGAAAGTAGTACCGAGACCAAGGATTGTCAAAAAGCTGTTGCAGATTTTGCTGCTTCCATCACAAGTAGGGAGTCATCCCACATAGATAATTGTCTCATGACCACTAGTCCAACCAGTAGGAGCCCAATTTTTTATTTCTATGCAAGCCTTGAATTCCAACCCCCCAAGTTCCTCCATCCCTGTGGAAAAAATACCCAAACCTCGTAGAGTCGACTCGGTTCGGCCATCATCACTGGAAGCAGAGCTCACTAAAGAAGAGAAGCACTTACCACCACCCTATGTATCGCCTAGGAGGCCCAATGCTGTAGTAGTAATGGTGAACATTATAGAGCTATTAGAAGATCCCAATATTCCAGAGGATGTCAAAAAACCCCAAGAAGGCACAAAACCCCGGGATTCCATCATGACCAAGCTTTAGGTATTAAATTTTCAAGACTATGACACTCGAAAACTAGACACCTCCAGAGTTCAATTCATGGACATAAAATCCAGCCAACCACTGGAGGCAGACCTTGTCTCTGCACTAGAGTATGTGCGCGGATTGGAGTAGTCCAGTATATTAAACCTAATCCTTATGCCCCATTTCGGCTACTCTGGGCCAGTTGAAATGTATGTTAAGCAGATGCTTGTGTGTTTACATGGTGGATACCTTTGGCTAAACAAACCATATGAGGTGACGATGAACTTGATTTCAGCCATTATAGGTATGATGTGGAATGGACTCGACTTGACCCCATACTTACATAATGAAGGGGAAAAGATAGACAAAAATGATATGAAGGCTAAGTACCAACTCCTCTGTGGTGGAAAGGGTTTTTTCGTCACCTCCATTGAGGATAGTGCTATGCAAGCAGTAGCAAAGATCTTGTGTAGCAAGGTACTGTGCAATATGAGGCCGGTTGAGTGCACTGCTACAACAGTAGAACTTGCCAAAAAATGTGCACAGGGTGTGCACATTAAGTGGTCCCAGTTCCTCTTGAATGAACTATTAGATGATGCATGAGAAGCACAAGAACAACCCACAACTAAGTTTCACTTCTCCTGGCTCTTAATTTTAATTTCTTTTGCAGTATGGGCTCTGCCACTGAACTATCAGCTGATGGATATCCCCGTAAAGTTCCTTGGTAGGCCTTACTAGAACCTCTAGGACCATAAGGACAACAAGCGCAAGATTGATGCCAGAATTACATTTTTCCTAAAAGGAGAAAGGCTCCAGTAAATTATGCGTGCATAGTACCAACTAACTCCTGCAACGGTTGCAAAGTATCTGTTCATTCAATTCCATGCAGTGCAACACAACATCATCCTGCAACCACATGGGGACCTTAAGAAGCAAGAGCTTCTCACATTCTTCATCCTCAGGGATGCGGATATTGAACGAGAAATCAAATATTGGCCTAAGGAATGTCTTACCCATCATAAGAAGGTACCTGCACAATAGCAAGTCCCATAGGAGAATTCACCAAAAAACCCAAACCAACATGGTGCCAATGCCAGCATGCAGGAGCCCCGAGATAGCTCCCAAGAAGATGAAATGGAAGAAAAGCATGATCCACCCAATGCTAACCTAGACGACCCCGCTATGAGTGAGGAATTGAGTGCCGAGCAAGCCAGGAAAAAGAGGGGCAAGCAGCCCATGCAAGAGAAGGAAGACGAAGACACATTAAGCTTCCTATATAACAAGAGGCAGAAGGTTAACCGGTCCCATGTTAGAGACATACTAGACGTGGACTTGACCCTTCTTCGTGGCAGCGTGGCCGAAGTTACAGAGAAAAATTTGTTAGGATATTTATCCCCAATTTTTCAGAAATCATCCATCCTTTACAAAACATTATTAAGAAGGATGCTATTTTCAACTGGGGACAAATTGAAAAAGAATATTTCCAAATAATCTTAGAAGCCATTTCAGAAGCCCCTAGTCTTTTGAGCCCAGATTTCAACAAGGAATTCATATTGTACACTTTCACTTCTGACATATCATATGCAATAGTCTTAACTCAGCAAAACCAAAAAAATAGTGAAGTACTGTTATACCCAAATCCTATCACCATCATGTGATAAGACCCTTAACTTGCATGTTTTCCCTTAATCCCAGCACTTAGAGTGGAAACTTACTATGTTTGTCAATTCTACTTGAAAAAACCCAGCACCGCGCCTTCCTTATGGCCAATGAGTGGTACTTTTCTCAACACCGCCTGTATCCTATTTTCAAGAAGCGGTGCCACTGCCTATGGTCCTTGGTCCAAAAGCGATTCTCATCTAAACTGTTCTGTCATAAGAGAAGAAAAGTGGTACCATGGGTAAAATGGGAAAAAAGAGAATTTTCTCGAGGTTTCTAGATCATGAGCCTCATGTCCTCTCTTATCCCTATCATTATGGGTCAGTTGAGCTTGAGATCCCCCATGGTAGGATCTTAGAGACACCTCACCCACAATTCTCTCAACTATTCCTATCCATTGAGCCTTATAAATACAAGCTCATGTCCATAGTTGAGGGGGAGAACTATAGAAGTATTGTTATGCTGTTGGATTGACCAATTAGCCCAAGTCATTGTAGAGCATAGAGAGCAAAGTTGGAGCTTATGGGGATGAAGTGTTTGTCTCGTGGAGGTGCTTGTCGACACTTAGGTAACGGTTGTAAGCTTCTCCATACATTCTTAATGCAAAGCTGATTTCTGTCCCACATAACTGTTGTTTTTATTTCACATGTACATGTTGTTAGATTCCTTAGTCACTAACATGGATAAGTAGATGATTTTCTGGTAGCTTTGATGTGTTTGCATGTTTGATCTGTTTGTAGGTATACATGTTCACAATCGAAGCAGTATTCCAGGTGTCTATGACATTCAGGGAAGGTATTCATCCTTTGTCATTCACTCATTTGTTCTATATCTGAACCATTCAGACCACAGGAACAGCTTCTGTCCACAGAAGGTGCAATATTCCTGATTACAAGTACCAATTTCTTTTATGAGCTCAAATTTTAAAGGAGTTGAACTTAACTACCATGAAGTTGATAAACAAGCTTTTTCTATTTTCAAAGCTGTCAAACACTTTCGTCCATATCTGTTGAAATCAAGAAATCAAGTGATAGCTCCTTTCCCTTCAGTCAGAAATCTGTTAGTACAGAAGGATTTGGGTGAAAAAAGAGAGCCATGGATGACATCTCTTCAAGAGTATGACTTGGAGATTAAACCTTCAATGGTAGTCAAGGGTTAGGGGTTATGTAAACTTGATTCTAAAGCAGCTCATCTGCCTAATAATAATTATGAAACTATCATTGATGAATTCTTACTAAATAGGGAAATCTACTTTTATCCTCCACCACAAGATTCTTGGTATACATATTTAAGGACACTTCTTGAAACAGGAACTGCTCCTCACCACCTTGGACCAAGAAAAAGGAGAGCGCTTAGATTGAAATCTACTCCTTATTTGCTAATTGATAATACTCTTTTTAGGAGAAATTCAATTGGTGTTTTACTTTGCTGCATAGACAAGGATGAAACAAAAATGATTTTGAGAGAAGTACATTTTGGCCCAACAGGTGGTCATTTTGGTGGAGATACTACAACACATAAGATTCTTAGGGCCAGCTATTATTAGCCTACTTTATTCTGAGATTCTTATGCTTTTGTCAGAAAATGTCAAGAATGCCAAATTGCTACAAGTAGGGTTAAGAAGTATTCCTTTCCTTTACAACATGTTTCAGTAGAAAGGCCTTTTCAACAATGGGGTATCGATATAGTTGGACCAATAAACCCTCCCTCCACTATGTAACACAAATACATTATAACTGCAACTGATTATTTTACCCGATGGGAAGAGGCTACATCTTTAAGGGTTGTGAACAACAATCAGGTTATCTTATTTCTAGAATCTTTTATCATTACATGATTTGGTGTTCCGGGTTCCCTTGTTTTTGATAATGCCTCGTATTTTTCTTCAGTTGAGTTAACTCAATTTGACTTGGAGAAAGGTATAAGGGTTATATATTCAGCCAATTATCATCCTCATGGAAATGGTTTAGCTGAATCAACAAATAAAAATTTGTTGAAAATTCTTAAAAGAACCATTTCAATTCACCATCTTGACTGGCACACAACGTTGTTTAATTCTCTTTGGGTGGATAGACTCAACTCCTAAAGATTCAATAGGTAACTCGTCTTTCTTCCTGGTTTATGGAACTGAGGCCATTTTACCGCCAAATTTATTTTTACCTTCTTTATAGCTAGCCCAATCTATTTAGGATGAGGATTTTCCGGCTATGGAGAAGAGGATTAACACTTTACTAAAACTAGAGGAGGAAAGAGACAGGTCAAAACAACATTTTATAAAACATGAACAAATTGTTAATTCCTAGTTCGATCAATCCTCAAGTTCTAACAGAGAGTTCTAGGTGTGGGACTTGGTGTTAAAATGGGACAAATCCCATGAGGAGAAAGGAGATCATACCAAGTTCCAAAAACTTTGGTTAGGCTCATTTGTCATTGCTGAAAAGATAGGTCCAAGCACTTTCCGTATGCAAACCTTAGGTCAATTCGAAACATTTCATGTTAATGGACTGATCTTAAAAAACTATTTCTGCTGATTTCTCTAGGCTCTGAATCTGTATATAATTTTGTATATAAGCTTGCTTATTTTGTTGATTATTGTACAGCTTTTCTTCCCTTATTTTCAACCAATTTTTGTTTGTAAATAATTTCTAAAATTCAGAATTTTCTGTATATATTATCATCACAAAACTCTATAAGATTGTTGATATTTCTGTACAATCTTTTATCAAACAGAATTATGACAAATTCCTAATTCTCATGTACATTCAAATTTTATTTGATCCATGTGTAAATACTCTTGAAATCCATTTTAGGATTGATTTTCTTAAATTTAGAATTGATAGATCCTTCCAGTCAAATATCATGATCTGTCAATCATTTGTACATAAGATTGTCAAATCTCTGTATATATTTTCAGATAATCAGTCACTAATGTACATATGTTTTTGAGAGGACATTTGTAAATAAATAAGTCCTGTGGCTTAAACCCGGTTTGTTCATTAGTTTAAAATTACAGTGTTAGATTAAGTCTTTTAAAAATTGGTTTAGAATGATCAGAGTTTCTTAAGTCTGTTAAGAACCTATCATTATTTGAAAACACTTGTAAATATGGTTTAGATTATCCCTCATCCATCTATTTATTTTGATAGTTAGGATGGCTCATTAATGCCTTTTTCAAAACTTTGTACTTGAAAAAATCTTTATGGATCTCTATCATCAGTCATTTTTTTTAAAGTTGTTTACAGTCTAGAAAAATTTTAGATCTGTTCCATTCAATAAAATTCTAAAGTTTAAAATAAGAGACGGAATGTCTTAGTAATAATTCGATCCGATCAGAATCATAAATATCATTGGTATGACATTATCAGGAAACTGATAATGGCTCTTGGTCGTAAGGTCAAGAGATAGGGGGTCTCATCATGAGCTAGTTGATTCATTTTCTGGTGATATTAGTGACTGACATTGCCATTTGGTCACCATGTTGTGTAGTAGTCTATTATTTTATAAAACTTGAACTTTCAAACTCAATAAAGTGAAACATAACTTTGATTGAAGATTAGGAGGTCTCATCACGATCTGGCCTAATCATGATCATTAGTGCTATCTAGTATAACTTCATTTCTGATCATCAGAGTGATGGCTCTTGGTCAAAATATCAAGGGACAAGAGGTCTCATCACGAGCTGGCTTGCTTATTCTAGGTAGTTCTCGTGAATGATACTATCATATCAAATTATCATGCCTAGATAGTAGTCTTCAGTAAAAGAAACAGTAGCCAAAATTTTCCAATATTGGAGACTACTGAGATGAAGAAACAGTAGCCAAAATCATCGATTTATTACATGAATTTCAAGACCTATTCCTGACAAAATTCAAGGAAATGAAGGGGATAGTAGGGGATTTGGGTGAAATGAAAATTCCACTCAAACCCGACGCAAGACCAGTGAAACAACGGCCATATAGATTAAACCCATGTTATAAGGAGAAAGTAAAAACAAAACTAGATCACATGCTGGAGGCAGGAATTATTGAACTAGTTGAAGAATAGGAATGGATAAGCCCCATAGTCATCCAAGATAAGAAGGTGACAAGTGAAGTCAAAATCTATGTCGACCTAAGTAAACTAAATGATGCCTGCTTGCATGATCCATTCCCTACACCCTTCATGGATGAGGTTTTGGAAAGTGTTGGTGGACAAGAAATGTACTCATTCACAGACGAGTTCTCAGGATACCATCAGTTCCGAATTGTGCAAGAAGATCAACACAAGAAAACCTTTGTAATAGAATGGGGATGCTACCAATACACAATAATGCCCTTTGGCCTTAAAAATTCCCCTGCTATTTTTTCTATAATAGTAGTATTTGCTTTCAAAGATTTCATTCATAATTTTCTTGAAGTATACTTTGATGACTGGACGGTCTTTGATCTGGTAAGAGACCATATTGAAAATTTGCGCATGATGTTGGAAAGGTGTCGCCAGTATCAAATTGCACTGAATTTGAGAAAATGTATATTATGTGCACCAATCGGTGTACTGTTGGGCCATGTAGTATTCCACAATGGGATCTTGGTCGATCCCACGAAGGTGGCAATTATCCTGGACTTGCCTCCGCCCACATCAGTCATGCAACTTAGGTCCACATTGGGACATACTGGGTATTATAGGAAATTCATAAGAGGGTATGCAGAGATAACTACCCCAATGGAGAAGCTGCTAAAAAAAAGATGCCAAGTTCGAGTGGAATGAAAACTGCCAGGAGAGTCTGGATAAACTAAAGGGTAAAATGGCTATTGCACCAATATTATACTGATGGTTCAAATTATCATTACTATGAGTACTTTGTTTTGACTGGGATATTCGTAAGATTATATTTAACAAGATCTTTATTGACATAGATGGGAATAATTCTAAATTATACTTGCAAATATAAATCAGATAATGGTTTTTATTAGACTGATAATTTTTTATTGTTTTGAATAAATTTTAAGATTTTGTTTATACAGTCATTTGAAAATTATATGAGCAGAGATAACTAGTTCGCCCAGGTCATCGCCATTTGTTGGCAGACAACAACCCTTCTCAATTTTCTTGCTATATTACATAATAACTTGATCATATATTTTCTTTAATTAATTAAAAAAATATATTAAAGAGTGCCTTCAGAATCTTTGATTTTGAAGGTACTCTCAATGAAGGAAGAGTTAGTGGTCAAGATGGTAGTTTAGGAAACACTTTGAATTACGCTAGTTCTTTCATTTTGCAGCTGTTAAATTCATTCTCATTATTTCATGATCATATATCATCAATAAAAATGGATTGTTGCTTTACATTATTTGGTTAGAGTGAATTGGCTTAAATGATTCATAACCCTTGCATTTCATAAAATTTCTTTTGAATTTAAATATTTGTTTTCAAGTATTTGACATAGTTTTATTATCAAACATAAATGTTCAAACATATATGTTAAGGTTGACTATTTTTGCTATATCATATGATAACCTTTATATGTTGGTTGAACATTTGTATCATTACAAACTTCTATAACTTATGTCTTATAAGGTTTCTAAATAAATAATATTTGCATTGTATATACTTATAGAAAGTAAACCTTGTCTTTATTACTATTTCAAATTCTGATCAAAATCTTTTATATTATGTTTCCAATAATAAACCGAAACTCGTTTTTGATCTAAGGATTAGCTTTAAATACTATATTTTGATTCATTGATCTTCATTAAACTTGGCATGATGTTTTATAATTAACATTTGGCTTATATACTCATTGTGCCAGTTCTAATAATTATCAAATCAATTTTCCAAATGAACATTATTGGTGAACCTAGATTGGAAATATATGGTTGATGTTATTGTTGATTCCTTCGTTGGTGTGCCATAATTATTCATAACCATAAGGTTCCCCATCGCTTAGGATGATGTTGCATCTAGCCTCCACGTATTAATTTAATCATGACAAAATTTAGAGCTGGAGATGAATGGATTTGACATGATTCTGTACATTTTAACACCTGTCGATTTCCATGCTATGAATTGATAACCATGTACTATATTTCATATCAATATGATTCCAAATTGACAGACCATTTATGATGTGTTATGATTTGTTTTCAAAATTATGATTTCGCATATCAGATCATTATGTTTTGGAATTGATTTTATTTTAACAGAGTTATGATAGTCATGCATGAATTCAAGGTTCTGATTTTGAAGCGTGTGAGGGTTTTCAACATGCCTGTCGAACTGTGTATACCCATTCCCTCTGTATTCACAATACCCTTTAGCCCTTCACCCAAAAAAAGAACCTGTAGTTGAGCAAATGGCACCTCTGAGTCATTTCAAAGTTTCAGGACCGAAATGTTGGAAATGGATCCTATAGCTACGGCCTTATTTGAAAAGATTGGTTGGAAACCATTCTTTTGGAGTTTCAATGGCCATAATGAAGAAGTCACTCGAAAATTCACGCTATCGTTTGATGGTAATACCGCTCAAATTGGTGACTTACAGTTAGTTGTGGATGAAGAGTTTATTTCCAAGGCCACTAAGCTTCCTCGGCATGGAGAATGCTGGTTTAAAGGGTGGAAAATAGACAAGAAGAAGTTTAAACAATTTATTCTTCCATTATCTAAATATGTTGCACATCTTAAACTTTGTTTTCCAGTAAAATATTTGAAGACTCAGTGGTGTCTCCCTTTTCAGGTTATTTCGAGGTGTATTTCTTGCGATGGCCATTACTCAAATGTTCATTTATACCATCTCAGGATTTTAATGGCTTTAACTGGTTCAAAATTGAACTTACCCTATTTTTTGCTTCATAGTCTACATAGAATGGTTGTAACGGTCCAACGAAATACCATGAATCAAAGTCATAGTCTATTTCATTGTGGCCTAATTAAAATTTTGGTTCAATATCAATTAGCTATGATGAGTAGAACATGGGATGAGTTTTTAAGTGATAATGGTTTTGGGTTAACTTGCTTTTGGCCTACTTGCTTACCCAAAACACGTATTAAACGAAGAAGGCCTTTGGAAAAAGAAGTAAATGAAGAGTTTGATCCTATAGCTGATCATGAAGGGCTCGATAAACTCTGTATGATAGCTGAAATTGAAGAGTTCAATAATTCAAACCCTCTCGAGCAACCCAAGGAGAAGAATGAAGTGAAAGACAAAGGTAAAAGCATGTTCAATACACACTCTGTTAACTTATCCTTTGATTCGCATCCTAAGACAATGTCAGGGGAGGGTAAGAATGAGTTAAGGGGAGTAAATTTCAAAGATGAGAATAAACGTCTTGAACCAGTTATGGGAAAATTTGAAACAATAAGTCGAAGTATTACTAGAAGTATGGTAACTCTTTCAATTCCAAAGACTATGGAATAGAATAGTGAACCTATCTTTGTTAAGGATGATAATGAACAAGAAAATGAATCTCCTCCTCATGAAACCCCATTCAAAGATTTTGAACATGAATAGAGTAGTAATCACGGTAATTCTATGGATAATTCACCATCATCGGCACAACTAGAACATGAATTTCAATTTAAGCCAACATTGAATGATGAGTGTTCTTTAAAAGAGACTTTAAAGGCTGCAAAATAGTCAATCAAACTTTCCCAGCAACATAAGGACAAGTGGTTAAAAGAAGTAGAAGAAGCTCATGGTATTTTGAAAACAGAGTTACAACAACAAAAGAATGAATTACTTATGTGGGTGGATAGACGGCAACATATGAAGGCAAAGAAGGAAATATATAAATCAGAGAAGAATTTGTTTGCTGCGTCAAATGAAAAATTGTTGAAGAATGAAAAATGCCATGAAGAAAAAATCCTAAAACTTAGAGCTAAGCTATCAAAGGCAAGGAAATCCATCAAGCTACAAATCGCAACTTAACAATTTATTCTACTTTTTTTTATGATTTTGATTGTGACAGGTAAATGAGCAATTTAATGAACATCCTACAGAATCAAAGATTATGTAGGATTGTTTTATATTTTGATTCTCTTGTTATAATCGTAATCATAATTTAATGAGGAACTTATATTTTAACTGTTTGTTACAGGTGTACCTATGATATAAATACATCGAATCGAATGGAGATGGTTTTGTTAACTAGTATGCGTCTTTGAAGCTGCTTTTGCATTGATAGCTGGAATATACTCTAGATGGTTACACTCTGTTTGCTTCATTGGAAGATCATTTTTCCAGGTTCCTCTTTTGGTGTAAATTGAGTCTTGTCAATAGTTGAAAGAATCTGGGGATGGTTATGAATTATCTTAACAGCAGTTAAGAGATTGTTTTTACTATTTTTTTAAATAGATCCTAGAATAACTCAAAGACAGTTAATCTTTTGAGGTATATAAGTCCCAAAGAATTTCTGAGTAAGTGGTTGGAGTTTGTATGGAAATACTTATAATGAGACTTGATATTTTTCACTTGTGGGTATTCAAAAGGAGTTATCTCTTTCTTGGATCTCTCAGAAGCACTATTTCTTGGAACTGGTATCATTTATGATAAATGTTTTTTGAAACACACACACACACACACACATATATAGTTTGGTATTTGATTTTCTTATTTTATATATATATGATCATGCTTGGTTGTGATTGATGTATAACTTGTAAAGACTTACTCTAATCGCATGTTAGTTATTTCTTTGTTTGATATTACTTATACATTTGTTGATATATTTATTTAAATATTTTTATTGTAACAGATATTTTAAAATTATTAGCTAATTATCATTATTGTTCAAGTATCAAAATACTAACTAAGTATCTTTTGATAGCTATAACTATTAAATACTGAAGCAATTTCTTGTTTCAAGTATTTCTCCTTCATAGAATTTATAAAATCAAAAATTTGTTTTAGTTTCAATTCTGTTAAGTTTTCTTACTGAATTGGAATTATTCTCCTTTTAGATATACTTATCATCAATTGATAGTTGATTTAGTCTGTTAAACTTGCTCTCAGCTAAGATAGGGTAGTTAGTTAGTTTTAATTCATAGTTTTAATTTAGTTTAATTTTAATAACTGTTAAATAGGATTTAAATTAGATTTTTTTATTTTATTTTAAGTTTAAAATAGTTCTTTAACCAGAAACTGAAAACAAAACCAAAAGAAAATAGGATACTTTCATTAAGAAAGCAATTTTAGGATGATTTAAACTTAAGAACTGACATTAGGGTTAGATAAACTTTAGATTAACATAAGATAAATTTTACTGAGTTTTTATATTCTCCTTAAGAGGATAAATTCAGCTGGTAGTAGGAGACCATAACCTACGAGATTTAGTCATCCCAAACATACCGAGGGCTGTTTTAAGCGCTTTGTGTGGACTATTTCTCCATAGTTGGCCCAGGTCAAAAAATCAGGCCAACAATGAGGTAGCGACACAACTCTTCGATAAGGAATCAACGGCTGAGGTTGAACTGGTGCATCAATTGAGACGTCTATCCAAGCTGGTCGTAGACCTCCAGAAGCAGATCCAAGAGATGAAAACCAACCCACATCCCGGCACGCCCCCAGAAGTGCTACAACAAAGGTAGCAATTGGCAACTCAAGTTGTTTCCCGACTGAGGAAAGCTGAGAGCATCTATGCAGAAGTAGTGGAATAAATTGCTACAACATGGGAACAACTCATCGATGATGCAGTGGCAGAGCAACTTGTCGAGCAAGCGCAACAAGAAGACTTACAAATCTTGGCACTGAAAGCCGAGATTAAGCTTCCAATGCAGGAGAAAATCGCCAAGGGAACTAAGCTTAAGGGGCACCTTGATAATTCCAGAACCCTGCGTGACCAGGAAAGCATGCGCAATAAGGAAATGGCTGAACAACAGGCCGAAGCCGAAAGGATAACAAATTTAATTCAGTCGATTCATCAACGAATCCATGAGTTCACTCACGCACTGGCTAGTACCTCATTAGAACACCCAAGCAGCGACACAGTGCAGGAACTCAAGCAGCAGGAAAATGAAGCTTGTTGGAATATAATAAACCCACTCATAAATAATTAATCATTATTTAATTAATTTCCTACCAACTAGCTTAGATAGTTGGCATCCACTTGCACCTTAGAGTCAACACTTGCCATCTATATCCTAGGAATGATTTATTTCTGATTTTGGGTTGATCTTGACTACTTTATAGCCATCCAAAATTGGTAACTACGCTTTACAACAGATTCTGCTTTATTTTTCTTTTTCTGCTTTATCCTGCTTTTCTATGGATAAGGTAAAGCTAGTCAACTAGGAAACTGGCAGCTTTTGTTGCCAACCCATCCTCCATTATTTTCTCTCCATATTGTAGGATTAGCAAGTCTTTCCTTCACTCATCATCACTCACACATGCAATTTGTAATTCGCGAGGTGCTTGATAGATTGGGAAAGTGCTTTAGTCAACTATGGGGTTTATCATAATTAGTAAGCCTGCTTTATGAGCTAGCTTGAGTTGTCTTCATGCAACTCCTTTTTCCTTTATAAGGATGTATTACCTATGTAATAATATCAATTATCATTTATTGATCATTCATTCATGTGTGTTCATTAATTCTTCTTCTTCTCTCCTTATGCTAATTCTCTACAATTCTATGTGAGGTTAATTGTGTGCCTAGATCCTTAGCCATTTTATGAAATTCCTTATGCTATCAAGGCTTTATAATCTCTACATGGTATTAGAGCTAAGGTTCTCAAAGTTCAAGTTCTACATGGTATTGGAGCCGAGGATATCAAAGCTCTACATGATATCAGATCTTTGAGAGTTCATTAATTAATCTTCCTTTTTCAGATTTGTAGGTTTATTTTGCAGGTTCAACTTCAAATGGATTCAAGAGTATCAGTTCCTCTTATTTCTCCATTCACAATCTATTCAGAGTGGAAATTGAATATGATTTCATATCTAAAGAGACAAGGTCTCTATGAGATATCTATTGGAGCTGGCGAAGAGTCTTATGAAGAGCCAAGTGACTGGTTGATTGACTATGATAGAGAAATTGGAGCTATTTGTCTAGTTATCTCTCCATGCATGTGCTACCTTATTGATTCTGTTGATTACCCAAAGGATCTTTAGACAACATTGGATAGAGTTTTGGGAAAGGACAATGAGGATCCTTCTAGCTATGTGGAGAGTGCCTCTAGATCCTCAATGATTTCTCTCTCTCAAGATGTCTCGAACTCTACAGTCTCTGATGAATTTGATCATGAAGAAGAAGTTTCTCATATATTTCCTGTTGCTACTACTCTCTTTGATTCGAATGCTTCCTCTTTCAATCAAGAAGCAAATATTGAAGAGCCATATTTTTCTGTGTCTCTTGAAGTAGAAGATATTGATTCATATTATTATGATGATGTTGATGAAAAAGAAGTGACTAATGGAGCTGTTATTTCTATTGATGATTCACTCACACATTCAGTGTTATCTATGTCTTCTATCATGGATTCTGAGATCCATATGCCAGACCTCTCACACTTTGTGCATGCCTCTCTTCTTGATGGTGCGTAACCCAGTGAATTCCAAGATGTTTGCTTAGCCAAGTCAAGTCCTTCTAGTGTTTTTCCACTTACCATACTTGATCCCATATGCTTCTGCAGCTCCTCTTTTGTTCTTGGCACTCATTCTCAGAGCCTCCTTGAAGATTTTGAACATCACTACCTTTCCTCCATAAATTCTTCTACCATAGAGGATTCTTTACAGTATATTCCCGTGAGTCTACTATTATGCTAATATGTGATCTCTTGGATTCTTTGGAAGATATATCAAACCATGGAGCCCATGCATTCACATTATTTGATCCCATGCCTTCTTTATGTTCCTACATGATCACTTGAACACATCCTCTCTGTGTAAATGAAGATGGAGACATGATACACTCGCTTGGACAGTTATTTCACCTATCTGGAGCTCATTTCATCTCTACTAGTTCGAAGTTCAAGCCATCTCATCATCTTGGATCTGATTACAAGTCTCAAGATCCTTCAGTATTGCCTTCACATCATTGGATTTCAGTTGTTCTACATGGTCCTAGTTTCCATCCTGCAGTTGTCCTTGATCCAGGTGAGCAGATTTATCTTCTTCTTAAGAAGAAGATTCCTCCAAACATCAGCATTTAGTTAGGAGCAGTAGCAATACCAGTATTTCAGCATTTTTGGTAATGCTTTTCATGTCCTTTCTTGAGGGAGGATTTTCCCCTTGAGGTTTTTCCTCTTTCCTCATTTCTTTGGACAAGATAAATTGTAAAAAGGTGACCATAGCTTTATTGTTGGGCCCTATATGCATATATATTTCTGATTAGTTCAGGAATGTCATCATAAATTCAGGCTTAAGGGGGGGTGTTGGAATGTAATAAACCCACTCCTAAAATAATTAATCATTATTTGATTAATTTCCTACCCACTAGCTTAGATATTCGGCATCCACTTGCACCTTAGAGTCAACACTTTCCATCTATATCCTAGGAATGATTTATTTCTGATTCTGGGTGGATCTTGACCACTTTATAGCCATCCAGAACTGGTAACTATGCTTTACAGTAGATTTTTCTTTATTCTACTTTTTCTGCTTTTCTATGGATAAGGTAAAGCTAGTCAACTAGGAAACTGACAGCTTTTGTTTCCAACCCATCCTCCATTATTTTCTCTCCATATTATAGGATTAGGAATTCTTTCCTTCACTCATCATCACTCACACATGCTATTGCTAATTCGTGAGGTGCTTGATAGATTGGGAAAGTTCTTTAGTCAACTATGGGGTTTATCATAATTAGTAAGCCTGCTTTATGAGCTAGCTTGAGTTGTCTTCATGCAACTCTTTTTTCCTTTATACGGATGTATTACCTATGTAATAATATCAATTATCATTTATTGATCATTCATTAATGTGCGTTCATTAATTCTTCTTCTTCTCTCCTTATGCTAATTCTCTACAATTCTATGTGAGGTTAATTGTGTGCCTAGATCCTTAGCCGGTTTATGAAATTCCTTATTCCATCAAGGATTTAGAATTTATACAAATATTGCTAAGAGATAGAATGAATTATGCCTATTTTGGCCCAGTTCCATCAAAATGTTGGCCAGGCAGAGCAGCTTGCAGAGAAACATATAGCTGCAGTGGTGATCACAGAAGAACTAAGAGAAGCAACAGGAGAAGAAGAGCAGAACACAAATAAAGGAACGCAGGAACACGAAGCAGAGCATCAGGATCACCATCAAGAAGGCCCGGACCAGGTGTAGAACAAACCTATGGGCATCAAATTATCAGAATAGGCTGAAGAGGAAGTCGTATAATCCCAAGTGAAAAAAAAAACCGTAAGGAACAAGAGGCGCAAGCTAGAAAGCAGAAGAAACTGCGCACAAAAAAAAAGAGAAGTTTTGGAAAAGATGCACCAAAGGTTTCGAATATTAGATATCCCCTGTTGAGTGGCTTGGGACGAGCCATAGGTGAGTGTTGGGGGCCTGTTGGCCTGGGAAAGGAGTATAGGAAAGAATTTTGTACGCACAACTGAACAAGATATGCCGCGTGTGCGATGTATTCAAGGGAAGATCACGAAGGTACTAGAGGACCCATACAGGAAGATAAGAGAGGTGTGCGGCATAGGAAAGGCAAGCGCAGAAAGTGCATAGCCAATAAACGACCGAAAAGTGACAGGGCGGTCATGGGTGCGGAAGTCGGCTTAAGTCAGCGAAGGCCACACGAGTGAAAGAACGTTGTAAGTAAGGCTATTAGTGCCTCGTGGCGAGTCATGATCACCATAGCTATAGCCTGGGGGACAACTGATGGTGACAGTTAATAGACTGCATGTCGGTAGTCGACCCGGTGCGGTCATGTAAAATATTATAAATCAGAGAGATTTAATAGTTAGAAGGTTGATTTTTGTTAGTCATATTTACGAAATAGGTTTGATAGATGAGAGCTGTATATAGTTGTAGAGAACAAATCTAAGAGAAAGGTAATCATGGATCTGCAGGAGGCAATCAGAACAGTGCAATGAGAAAGGTCTTCTAAAGCGGTGCAGATGCTAGGAAAGTCGATCTAGGATGTGTGCATATCTGTAGGTAGTAGCAGTAGATTAGGAGAAATAAGAAAGAGAGCATGAGGACTATGAGTCTAAACCTAAAGACATATCTCAATATTAGTATGCTTCCCGCAGACTGCAAGGTGTTATATCCTTTCTCATGCCAGTTGAATAGCACCTTGGTGGTTTTTCCCAGATTGGTTTCCATATTATTCCTTGTGTCTAAATGAATGGCTGATGTGGTGAATTTTTATGTGATTGATTACTTGTTGCTTTTTGTATCATGTTAAATGTGGTTCAGTCTCTGTTAGTTTCTTGCATTTGGTAAATGGATGAACATAATGCCTTGCTGAATTGAAACTGTATATATGTATATCATTTTGTATAATTCCTATTATGAATTTCGACTTAAGTCATAGAGCCGATTGATGTGAATCAGCTGTGCCACACAAGTTGCGCTAGCTGCGAGGTGGAAAGGAAAGTTAGGTCATGCGTGATGGCATACAGTTGTGCTCGGTCGTGCAGAACCGACCCCTCCATCCAGCCATCATGCTACTTTCGTTGAGCTCCTTGGCTATGGACCAAGGGACTATACTTCCCCAGAAATCGCGTAAACATGGTCCTGGTGGTTACCCATCTATGAGATATCTCGGGTGAGACTGTGCTTGCTTCGTAGGTGTTGCCGATGGGGCTTAATCTATCGGGATGGTATCTCGAGTAGTTTTTGGATCGGTGGGCTGCGTAGAACCTGGGTCGAGTGAGTGGGGAAAAGTGGCCAACATGTTGAAGTCACACAACATCATTGGGATGCTTTGAAAAAAGTGGAGAAATCAATCAATAATAATAAACACATAAAATCCTAAAGTACACATCAATGTCAAAGCATTGAAATGCATCAAGTGTGTGGTCCCTTATTGATGGGTGATCAATTCCCTATCGCCTTGAGTCACACAATGGAGAAAATATATGATGTCATTCAACAGTTCCAAAATATGGAGAATTCAAGAAACAACATCCCATACTTCTTATAGAAATGGGACAAAATTGTCATAGTCATCATCATCATTGACTATCCTCATTATCATCATGTTCATCATCCCCATCCGTATTACATGTTATTATCATTTCCATTAGATTAAAGTATTTTACATATATTAAACATCATTTCAATACACATCATCAATCCAAAATTACAAATTTGAGAAAAAATCCTATCCAAACTAAGATGTCAAACCAAAAAACTAAAAATTTAAAATGTTTAACATTTAAAAAAATGTAATAAAAAACAACTAAAAAATATTTTAAAACATCAAATATAAAAATAAAATAAAAAATTCATAAACATATTAAACAAAGAAAAAAATTAGAATACCAAAAACAACGAAGAACAAAACCTTTGCTTTAGCTCAAGGATTGACACCTTTGATCTTTTCCTTCTCGACTTTGTTCCTTGCCTCTCTTCTTGACTTATGCGACATATAGAATAATAGTACATAGTAAATCATTGGGATGAATGGTGACATAGAACATTTTGTGCCATTGCATCGACACAATGATTTAGCAACTATAACCCACAGTTATAAAGTGTTGAGAATGCATAGTGATAGAGAGTTGAAGTCCAAATATGAACCAACTTATCCATATTAGGATCAAGGATAATTAGTTAGGTTATGTAGAGAATGCATGCCTAATGTTTGAAGAATTCCTACAGAAAAATTGATCTATTTTGAATATTTGAGTATCTATCACAAGTGGTGTGCATTTTGATCTTGTAAATAGGATCCTTTGTTATTTGCTCTTAATTTCAAATTCATTCATCTATGACTCTTCCCATTCATTGGAAATTGTTTCAACTTCCCTTACATTTGCACCTTCATTACTATCCTTGATGGTAGAGAAACTGACATTTTTCTTTACATTGGTAACTCGAGTCCTGAATATAGGTCCACTACACTGCCTCTATATGTTTTAGTCTTGTTTTCAAATTGGTGATAAGAAGAGGACTAGATGAAAAACGTAGTAGATGAAAAACAAACTCTAGAAATAGTATAAAAAAACTTATGCTTGGAAAAAAATTGGGTATAATGATATCCTTATATTTGTAAAATTAAATATATTTTTTATCTATACATAGTAATACAAGAATGGGAAATTCTATAGTTATGCATGTTTTTTGAAAACTACAATCTTGGATATTGGAGAACTATTTTTTAGGAAAGAACTCAAGAAACTATTGTTCATTTGTTCATTTGAATATGACGACTAATTATATTTTCTCAAAAGATATTTATTGTGTGTGTGCCTCATAAATGATCTAGGATCCTTCTTATCAAAATAATTTATTCAATGAAAATATATATTGCATATATATGTATGCATATCACGATTTACATTGTACTTTATGTGAATGCTACTGTAATATAGACATTCCAAGAAACTGGGGAAACCCCCTACACCCCCCTCCCCCACCCCCTGTCCCCCCATCGTTATACCTAAATCCTGTCACCATCATGTGATAAGACCCTTAACTTCCATCTTTTCCCTTAATCCCAACACTTAGAGTGGAAACTTGCTCTGTTTGTCAATTCTACTTGAAAAAACCTAGCACCACACTTGCCCTATGGCTGATGAGCGGTACCTTCTTCAGCACTGCCTGTATCCTGTTTTAGAGAAGCGGTGCCACTGCCTATGGTATTTTGTCTTAAATCAGTTCTCATCTAAAACGCTCTGTCATAAGGGAAGAAAAGCAGCACCATGGATAAAATGGGAAAAAGAGAAGTTTCTCGAAGCTTCTAGATCTTGAGCCTCGTGTCCTCCCTTATCCCTATCATTATGGGTTAGTTTGAGCTCGAGATCCCCCATGGTAGGATCTTAGATCCACCTCACCCACAAATCTCTCAACTATTCCTATCCATTGAGCCTTATAAATACAAGCTCATATCCATAGTTGAGGAGGGGAGAACTATAGAGGTATTGTTATGCTGTTGGATTGACTACCTAGTCCAAATCATTGGAGAGCATAGAGAGCAAAGTTGGAGCATATGGGGACGAAGTGTTTGTCTCATGGAGGGGCTTGTCAACACTAAGGAAATGCTTGTAAGATTCTCCATACATTCTTAATGCAAATCTTATTTCCTTCCCACATTACTATTGTTTTGATTTCACATGTACATGTTGTTAGATTCCTTAGTCACTAGCATGGATAAGTAGATGATTTCTTGGTAGCTCTGATGTGCTTGTATGTTTGATATGTTTGCAGGTACATAGGTTCACAATCGAAGCAGTATTCTAGGTGTATATGGAATTCAAGGAAGGTCTTCATCCTTTGTCGTTCACTCATTTGTTCTGGATCTGAACCATTGAGACTAGAGAAACAACTTCTGTCCGTAGAAGGTTCAATATTCCTGATAACACCCACAAGTGTCTTTGTATCTTTATTATGACCAAAAACTGTTATCTCTTGGAGGTAAGTGTGAAGGTATATCCAATGTCTATAATGACTATGCTGATATCAGACCCAAAGATTGTTTGTGACATATATATTTACCTATATTTCACATTAAAGCCATTACAATACTATTGCACTACACTTAAAAGAAAAGAGAGGAAAGGAGCAAATATTCAAACACTCTTATGATTTATGGGATGTATATATATTTATTTGAAGAGAGTAGTTCCCTTCATTCATAGAAATATATATAGAAATGTGTGCATATCATGTATGTATATTTTTCCCCTATTTTTCTCAAAGACTAGAAAATATAAATGACCTTCAAGGGCTATATTTTTTTATTAGCATGATAAGGGTCTAATGTTTATGGATCTTAATCTTAACAAATGATCACATTTCTTAATCATTGGTTTGAATGTGATTATCCTTTTTATCCTCATAGCTCTCTATTTGAAGATAATCGCTAGCCTCTACATACAAAATTGTCTATAATTATTAGGAACAACTTGTGTTTTAAAGGTTTAGGGGCAAGACCAAATTCTCCAAACAAGAAGTATAGTATATGTCATTATCGGTGCAATGAAAATAAATGGATGCATTCCATCTCGAGGATTGGACTTTTGGGGGCGATTTAGAAAAAACCACCCACAAAAGTCCAATTCTCGGGACTTTTGGGGGGGGGGGTGGTGTTAGAAATACTAGAAATACCCCCTGTAAATTTTTTTTAAGGATATTTTTAGAACCCCCCACCCCCAAAAAAAAATCATGAGAATTGAACTTTTGGGGGCAGTTTTAAAACAACCGCCCCCAAATGTCTTATTCTCATGACTTTTGGGGGGGGTTTTGAAAGACCCCCACCAACCACCCCCAAAATTTCAATTCCCGTGATTTTTGGAGGGGGTTTTTTAAAGACCCTACCTAAAGACATTTTCAAGGCGGTTTTTAAAAAATTGTCCCTCTAAAAGTCTTGAGAATTGAACTTTTGGTGATGGTTTCTAAAAATCCGCCTCCAATTGTTAAATTCTCATGGGGTTTAGGGGGGGGGGGTTGAAAGGATACTCCTAAATATATGGTTCAAGGAGGTTTTTTGAAAACCCCCATAAAAATAAAATAATTTTACTTTTGGAGGTGGTTTTTTAAAGACTGCTACCAAAACCTCCATTCTCATGACTTTTGGGGGGGGTGCGGGGGTTAAAAGGACTGCACCTAAATTTGTTTTCAGGTATGTTCTCAATATCCATATTCTCAAATACAACTAAAATTTTCCACTAATTATTGTATAATTGGCCCCTAATTAACCTCATAATTGACAATTAATTGCCCCTAATTATCACTCATTGCACCAAAATGACCCTTTCTTGACCACTAATTATCCCTAAATAATCCATGCTTACCAGTAATTAAGCCTTGATAACCTCTAAATGAACCCTACTTTTTTCCAAGGAAAACCTCGTGGAGAAACCTATTGGGTTTTTCCAAACATTCATAGATTGCATATTCCCTAGTAAATCCATTGATGTAGACTAGTGTGCCTCACACAAAAGGATTTTAAATGGGCACATGCCACCATCAACCTAACTAAATTCCTAAAATCATGGACAACCACTAGTTTAGCTAAGCCCTAGGGTTTAAATGGCCCCTACTTACCCATAATTGACCCATAGGTGCCATTAATTGCCCCTAGTTAACCCATAATTGACCCCTAATTAAATCCTAATTACCCCACAGTTCACCCCTATTAACTAGTAATTACCCCTAAATAAGCCATGCTTACCAGTAATTAACCCTTGATAACCTCTAAATGACCCCTACTTTTTTCCAAGGAAAACCTCAGGGAGAAACCCAATGGATATTTCCAAACATTCATAGATGACATATTCCCTAGTAAACCCATCGATGTAGACTAGTGTGCTTCATAGACAAGGATTCAAAATGGGCACATGCCTCCATGAACCGAACTAAATTCCCAACACCATGGACAACCACTAGTTTATCTAAGCCCTTGGGCTTAAATGGACCCTACTTACCTATAATTGATCCATAGGTACCATTAATTCCCCCTAGTTAACCCATAATTAACCCCTAATTACCACTAATTAACCCATAATTTACCCCTTACTAACCCCTAATTACCAAAGGTCATTACCCAATAATTACCCCTAAATGACCCTTAATTACCCATAATTGACCACAAATTACCCCTAAATTATCACTAATTAACCCCTAATTACCCTTTATTTACCTATAATTACCAAAAAATGACCTCTAACTTTGCGCAAGGCACAAGTGCATCACCTAGGCCTTACAAAGGGAATTGTTGTCTTATGAGCGAGATATGGTGGAAATTTCAGGATGTATAACACCATGAATAAATTTTTACAACTGGGACATGGATTGAGATTAAATTCTAGGTCCTAAGTTCATATAGTTTTCTCTAGGTCTCATGGGTCATGTGTAGCGCCCCAAATGACAACACATGCCATACAAAGGAAATATTTGGCATATGAGTGAAATATGTCTATCATTTTGAGAATTAACATACCAAGGTTGTTTCTTGATGCCCATGTGATGGTCTAGGGATAAAAGTCAAGGAACTAGGACCTAACATATATCTCTATGGGTCTCACGTGCCATGTTTTGTAACACAAGGATTCACACATGCCCATAATACATAATATTTGGTCTCGAAGTTTGATATTGTGGTGATTTCAAAGTTTGAAAAACTTCATATGTTTCTTGGGGATAATAGCATAATTTGGCACAAAAACCTAGGTTCTGAGTCCATGGAATCTATCTCTAAGCCTTACATGCCATGTGTGGGACCTTAAGCCACAACATAGACCATGCATAAGCAAATTTTTGAATATGATTAAGATTCCAAGATTCAAAATCTTGATTTTAAATTGATTGTATGGACCTCTCTCAAAACCAAAAAACATATGGAGGGACCCTCTCACATATTGCAATAGTGGAAGCTTATTTGATTTGGGATAAAAATAGCTGGCCAACTCATCTCTCCTTTAGTAGCATATATCCTTGGTCAAAGATGCATTCTTTAGGACTTCCACTACTCTCCAAGGGTGTAGCATATCCTTACATTTTGGTCTTGGGATTCTTTTGAAATTATATAATTCATAAATAGAGAAACCCCTGCTTTGAGTTTTTCTTTTCCCATCTTTATTCGCAACAATATTTTATAATATCAACAATCAAATATTCCATCTAAGTAGTATTAAAGGTTATAAGCATAGAAAATTAGTGTTTGCAATATTTTATTTTCGTCATCTAAATCTAACTTCTCTTTTGTAAAATTATTAAATAGAATCGGCACTAATTTAGTGAAATGCAAATTGGAATAGAATTAGTGCATCTATTATGTGCATGAGTTTGGTGTGTCACTTGTGTATGTGAGTTAGCTGAATCTATTATGTTCTTGATTTTAGTGTGTGTATTTGGTTATCTTAATTATAATCATCTCAATTGTGATGTGAAATTTCCTCACCTTTTTGCTTCACATATTGGAGTTAATTGTTGGTGGCTAATCCTTCATTCTCATTTTATGAAGTGTGATAAAACTCCCATGGTACCACTATACACCATTAGAAGGTGTAGGGATTCCTATTTCCTTCTTGTCTACATGGTTTCATTGAGTGACCACATTCTACTTTCCTATTTCATCTTAGATTTCTTTGGGATATAGTGGAAAGTGAACAAATGGGAAAGGTGTTTTTAGGGGTGGTTTTATAACAACCACCCTTAAAAATATTGTTCAAGCCACTATACTTATCTTATTATTTGTCTTATGTATAATTTCAAAAACAATTATACTTCACCTCCTTGGTGGCATCTTTTTTTCATTGGTGCATGGACATTTCCTAATCTCTATGAATATGTGCATGTGATTTAGATTCATGGATGGTATTATTTTCTAAGGAAAGTCTCATGGAAAACCCTCTGAGTACTTCCTCATGATCCATGGATGGTAAATGTGGTAAATCGATGAACCTGATGACAGAGCCTAATCATAAGGGAAGAAAGAGCTTTGAACTCGTGACCTTCCCAACTTTGAGGAAATTAATATCTCATGTTTGGCTTATGACAAATTGAGCTAACTCTCGGGGATATATTCATGGATAACATGTGCATCTGCTTTAACATTATGGCCAATTTCTTCACTTGATTTCAAATATACAAAATTATGAAATTTACATAATTCATTTTTCTTCCTCCATTTTTTCTAGGACTTGTGTTGTCATATTTGATGTAAATATGTAACAAAGATTCAAAGTGTGGAGCTCAAGACAACTCTCCACTAGTGAAATATTTTTTCTTATAAGAAGGTGATAAGAAGGAAAGTAGGTTTTATCATTCGTGTGCTTGAAAGGCATGTCAAATCGTGAATATTTTGTAATAGTTAAGTAAAAGTGAGATCAAACCCAAAGTTTACTATGCAAGGAAACCTAAATTGAAGGAGATATGCTTTCCACATGTGAGGGGGTTCATAAGAATTGGTGGAGTAACATTGATAATGGTTTTCATGGGCATGGTCATGGTCCATGGTTGACTAACTTAGGTCTGAAGACCATAAAATTTCCTATGGGGCTAATTGGCCATGCATAGTAACCTAGACCAAAACATAGGGCCTACATAAGAATATTGATCCTACTTGTGAGATATGTTCATAGCCTTAAAGGAGGGGTATAGTAAGAATGGTTCTATAGGATCATGGCATAGTATAAAACCAAACTAAGGGTTTTAGGTTATAAAATTTTCCTTTGAAGTTCATGGCTTATGTGTGGGACCCTATGCCATTGTGTAGGGGATTCATAATGCATTTATGGCTTGTAAGCATGATACAATTTCCATTATATAAGTTTAGTATCTCTATTTGGTCATTTGTAGTTTCACCCAAGCTCCAAGCGAAGGTAATTTTTTTAGTTTCATTGAGATAAGAGATGATCCCCCTCACTCATGTCATCCATAGATTTCCTTTCAATGTACCATCAATGCATAGGGTGCGAGTGTTTCTATATCATTTCCACTTATGAAACTCTCTATATATAATTCTTAGCTACCACAAATTTGATTTCCTTGGCCTACCCATATGGTTTTTACATGTAATTTCTTTCCTTGTAAGAATGTCCATAAGGAATATTTTTTTTTCTATTTCTAGCCTTAATATATTTTTTCATGCCCATTGTTTCACCAATATGGTTTTGTTGATTGCATGGGCAGACCCGGGTTTACTATGATTAATCAAGAACACCCAAAACTCACTGGCCCTTTCGGCAACAGACCGCGAAGCGATCTGAAGTCTCACCCGAAGTGAATCTCATGGGTTGGCCAAGACTCAAGTGTCTTGGACCAGGTTCTGCGCACCCTACTTCTGACTTCTTACTCCTGCGCGCCACTAGATTAACTAGCCCTGCGCACCGCTCGTCTCCGTCTACTCGCAGCACTGTTTACCCGTGCGATACTTAATCCGGCGCGCGTCGCACGATTTCCTCCTGTGTCGCACAACTTCCACTTACTCACAATATTCCCAACCTTACCAGATTTCTACACACCA
>LPNX010159026.1:332765-348627 GCA_001517045.1 Pseudotsuga menziesii | reverse complement strand
ATTGATTGTCTAACCACCCAACCAACCCTTTACAATACAAAAATGCAAGCTTTTATAGGCAGCCCGAAGGTCGTGCCATTACAACACTGTGGGCCTGTCTTCCGTCGTTTCCTTCAATGCAGTGGTTGAGCTTTCTTCTCTCGGCCGCTCTGGCACTGACCATGGGTACTATGCTCCTTCTTCTCTTTCTGTCCTTTTCCTTCAATGCAGTGGTTGAGATTTCTTCTCTCGGCCGCTCTGGTACCGTTGCCTTCTTAACTCTTCTATCCCAAAAGTCATAGTTTCCAGCTCTGCTCTCCAGCTGGAAACGTGCTACGGCGTCGTAGCTCCACCCTGTCCTTTTTCCTCTAAACTTCTCTCTTTCCGCCAAAACTAGCAGCTTCTTCTGTAGCTGCGGGATCCTGCTCCAACAGGTTTCAATCCAAAACACGTAAGCTTGAGTTGCTACTTTATGAGGAAGAATGAATTCATTCTAAAATATTACCTTGTTTCAAGCCAACCAAGATTTCTAGCAAAGGTATTTTTGGGTGTCCATTTAGACTCAATTCATAAGTGGCTTGTTGTTAAAAGAACCATGATATACTTTACTCTAGTTTTGGACTATCTCTTTCAATTTTTGAGGCATGTTTACATGATGATCCACCTCTGAGAAAGACTATTGCCAAAATTTCATAAACAACATCTCAGTGACCCTTGTATGCCTCTTTTCCTCATATTATTTGTTTTCAACACATTGCCATGTACAAGTGTCCAACATAAACTGAACTTTTTATTTTTGGAAAACTTTCTCCTTTCCACACCAATATGATCCATATGGACAATTTAGGAATGTTTATCCAATCAACTAGTTTTTATTGATGTCCATTTTTTATGGTTTAGTTACATGTTTTTGTTTTTTTTCTGATCTCTCTTGTCTTAGATATTTTTGCTTATTAGAGTTGTTCCACTCAATTTTTGTTGAAGAGGGTTCCATTACTTTGTGAGGTTTTCTTAAATATAAAAATATCTGCTAAAAAAAATACTATGGATGTCTTTATGAGTATGTTTTAGTGTGAGAAAAAACAAAAGTGGCTAGCCTTGGGCCCATAAGTTTCCACGAGGTTTCTTGCATATCTTCGTTACTATCAAATGAGATATGTAGGTTTTGATTTCTATAGTGATATTATGGTGTAATGTAGTTTTGTTATGTTTGATGGATGCATTGATAAAGTTTCATTCTTGTAACAATAATTGGAAAAAGAAAAAATACATTCCTAACCTACTATTTCCACATCCCTTTTAGATCAATCATTGATAGAGAGTGTTTTAAGTATATTAAATATGTTCCCAATGAATACTACCCATTTATTGAATGTACCCTCATGAGGAAAAATCATGGATGTAATTTTATTATTTCCTTGCAATAAAGAGTCTAGAATAAAAGAAGTAAGATCATATGATCGGTACCTCTTGCAACTAGGTAATCAAATGATTTGAAGGGCATAGGAAATGGTTTTTGCTGGGGTTAGAGAGGAGTTACCAGAATCTGTGTACCATTGAAATAATAAATGGAATCATCATAGCCTTAAGCTATGTTGACTATTAATTGGGGTTTTGCACAAAATTTGTAGCATTTGGAGACATGGGTGCTTTCATAGGTTGTGAACACTTCTTTTGTAGAGAGGTGTTGTAGCACCTATAACAACTTATTTTATTCTCTAATTCCTATTATCTATTTTAATACTTTTTTATTTTGTAACCAAAAAAATACTAGATGGTTGGTGCTGTATGTGTAGTATGTACTAAATGGTTGGTACTCTAATGATTAACCTACTATGGATGCCATTTATAACTTCCTTATAATGTAGTATCCATCTACAAGTACCAAAAATATGCATGTTTTCATTTTTATTCAACTAATTTTGCATTTAGAATGTTTCTTTTGAATAGATATGCATATAATATATAAAATATATATACTTTTATACAAAGTGCTCTTAGGACATTTTGATTTTGGATTATTTTGAGAAATTGAGTAGGAACACCTAGACACTCTTGTTCCCACAGATAAAAATTCTAGCAAGCCTCTCAGCCTTGTTGTAATTGGTACCTTTGTTGTAATTGGTACAACTAGGAAACTAACCAGAGAACCAGTACACATGCCCTCCCATAATAATTTATGGAAATGAAATCATTTATATAAATAATATATACTTCACACAAAAAGCCCTCATTTTGACTAGATCCGTCAAAGTAGCCTCAGGGATTGGACTTATCAATATGAGGTGGGTTCATTATTTTGATCTTAGGTACCAAAGTTGCGGACTTGTAGTACTATGGAAATAATGAAAGAGCTTGTGCACAAACCTAGAAACTATTTATATTTATATATGTAATATCATATTAATATATCTTTGAAATGGGTGAAGCTATTGTCAAAGCAAAGAAAATTGGGAACCAACATGTAGCATGTGATGAGGAGCTTGTGCTTCCTTCGATATCACAAGAAGGGATATTATAGAAATTTTGTAAATGAAGTAGGACTTCATTATCAAATTTCTAATATCATCGTCAATAATAGGTGGAAACTTCAAAGTCAAACTATAGAGAGTTCTAGGGTGGAAACAATGGTTTTCATACTTATTGAGCAACTTCCACATTTTCCTCCTCATCATGACAAACATAACATGTTTATCTCATTTTTCATGGTGAATAATGAAGTTTTGAATGCTTATTAAAAATAAATGTGTTTTACAATCTACTTGCTCGGCTTTGATGGCTTATCAGGATTAGAGAGGTTCCCACAATCGATCGCTTCCTCCTTCTCATCACAACCTTCAGCTGTAATAACAATAAAAACAAAATGTCATAAATGCAATCGATTATTTTGTATCAAGTGTAGAGTTCCTTGGCACAACGACATGTCATGTCACGACTATGCTCCTCAGCTGCCTGTCCTCTATGCATAACTTAATTTGCTAGCAGAAACAAACAACTGGAAGGTGTGCCCAAGTTGCAAATGCATCATTGAATGTGACGGAGGATGTGATGGCATGACTTGCAGGTATTGGATTTCCCATTCCTGACCAGGTTTAAAAGAATGGTTTATTTTCAGTTTTTGTTTGTACTCATATTTCTATAGATTTGTTTGTACCCATATTTCTATATATTTTTAATTTGTACCCATCTTTTCAGGTGTGGATTTGGATTTTGTTATAAATGTGGACTTGGATGGAAAAATGAAAACTTACCTTATGATTCTGATTACTATAAATGTCCTTCTGCAGTTGTTTACGATTCTCATAATGACAAAGATGATGATGACGAAGTTTTTCTTGGCAATTCTCATCACGATGAAGATTATGATGACAATGTTTCTATTAATAATTTCCCCATGACAAAGATGATGTTGACGATAATGGAGTTTCCATTGACAACTATTACCATGATGAAGATGATGATGACAAAATTTCCGTTAACATTTTTTATGATGAGGAAGATGATGATGATGAAGTTTGTCTTGGTGATTCTCAACATAGCGAAGATGATGTTGATGAAGTTTATGTTGACAATTCTCACCATGATGAAGATGATTACGATGAAATTTTTGTTGGCAATTATCACCGTGATGAAGATGAAGTTTCCATTAACAATTCTCACCATGGGGGAGATGATGATGACGACACTTCCATTGACAATTCTCACCATGATGAAGATTACGATGATGATGAGAGAGATGCCGCTAATGATCAAGGTTAACATCATAAATAATAAATTATATGTACTAAGATATCTCACTTATATAGTTTTTTTATATAAATCTCATAGTGAATTTTTTGTATAAGACTCATGGAGGTAGATCTCCACAAATCCTAGGTTCTTGAAGAATATATATTTTTTAATTGAAAGAAATTTCTATTACAAATTTTATTTTACTATAAGTGGGTTTTACTTTACTATTTTTTATCCTATCCAATGTAGGTATAATTTATGGTAAGAATAATTAATATTAAATATCAAATTACATTAGGCTACATATTAGATCTCTCAACAAAATTTGAAAGAATTTATGGTTTGTTTATCTCTTATAGACTTTTATCCATCATAAGTTAAATGACTAATACTTATCGGTACTCTCATAATTTATTTTGTTTAACGTTGACTTGTTTGTGGGAGTTTTAATCTTATTTAGAGAAGGAATGACCTAGCTATAATAAAATCACTAATGACAAGTGTTTTCTATTGTTTTATTTAGACATTTCTTTTCTTATAGTCCATATTATTTGATATTGAATTATACTTTTTTTTAACATCGATGTTGGATGTTTGTAATTGTCCATTACTTGATCATACACTATTGTATATAAGAGACATGTCTAACTTACATATAAACAATGTGATTAGATGTGATTAATTTACACATGTAAGAAATTCACTAAACTCACAATCCTTTCCATCGTTACATAGTTGGTCTATGTGATCATTTTCTCTATGTGAGATGCCTTTGTGATCACACTAAGGATTCCTTGTTAGATTCCTAATGAGATATCTATGCTTCTGCTATCAAAATATGCTCTTGCTTCAAAGTGTTCCATAGTTTTTCAACGAAAGAAAAATAAAAATGCATTCACTAAATCAAATGGCATTTTTGATAAGCACTAAACCCACATTTGGCTATGAAAGTGGTTTGTTAACATTCATTTTCCCTTAATAAGCAAAGATTATATCTCCAATTCTAATAGAAAGGAGTATATTTCTTGGCTTCTACCTCCTATATGACTCATTTGGTAAAAGGTTTTGAAAAGGGGTCTTGAATTATTATATAATCAAGTTTTTGCATATCTATGTAGATCCTCATATTTACATTATTCTCATAAGATAATGTTCTACTAAATAGGACAATGGATACATTTCATTCACATTCACTTGTTTGTGGGAGTTTTAATCTTATTTATAGAAGAAATGACCTAGCAATAATAAAATCACTAATGCCATGTGTTTTTTATTGTTTTATTTAGACATCTCTTTTTTCTTGGTCCATATTATTTGATATGGAATTATACTTGTTTTTAATATTGATAATGAAAAGTGTTTTATATTGTTTTATTTATACATATCTTTTTATTTGGTCCCTAGTATTTGATATTGAATTATACTTCTTTTTAATATCGATGTTGGATGGTTGCAACTGTCCATTACTTCATCATACACAATTGTATATAAGAGACACATCTAACTCATGCACCTAAACAATGTGATTAATTTACACATATAACAAATTCACTAAACTCACAATCCTTTCCATCATTACATGCTTGGTCTATGTGATCATTTTCTCTATGTGATATTCCTTTGTGAACACACAAAGGATTCCTTGTTATATCCCTAATGAGATATCTATGCTTCGCCTATTAAAATATGCTCTTGCTTGAAAGTGTCCCATAGTTTTTCAACGACGAAAAATAAAAATGCATTCACTAAATCAAATGGCATTTTTCGATAAGAAGAAAACCCACATTTGGCTATGAAAGTGATAAGTTAACATTACTTTTCCCTTATTAAGCCCTGATTATATTTCCAATACTAAAATAAAGGAGTAAATTTCTTGGCTTCTACCTCCTTTACCACTCGTTTTGTAAAAGGTTTTAGAAAGGGGTATTGAATTATTATATAATCAAACTCACTGGGAAAATATTTAAAATTAATGTAGCTATAAGATATTACATCATAAATATCCTTTAATGGGTATACTTCTTCAAGTACTATTTTGTCGTCACAGTAATCAACTATCTCCAAATGGTTATCTAGACAAGCATGTTAAATAAGATGTTCGCACCATACTTTTGATAGTAAAATTGTTAAAGAACTAAATATGGTTCATAATTCCACATACCAATGTTTTCTCTATGCACTATGTACTTCTCTCAATTGTACACCAAAACCCACGTTTCTTTGTTGCTACAACATAATAGAGGAAGTTGACTACAATACCTATATTAATTACAATATATGTCAACCATGTCAATTCAACAAGCACCTAATAATCCTCTCACCCACTAATTTTTGTCATTTAATCTATAATGTGAAATGACCAACATATTTCAAGTGTTGAAGTCACACAACATCATTGGGATGCTTTGCAAAAAGTTAAGAAATCAATCAATAATAGTAAAAACTTAAAAACCTTAGGTGCACATCAACGTCAAAGCATTCAAAATGCATCAAGTGTGTGGTCCCTTATTGATCAGTGACCAATTCCCCATCGCCTTGACTCATGCACTGGAGAAAATCTATGATAGCATTCAATAGCTCCAAAATATGGAGAATTCAAGCAACAATATCCCATACTTCTTATAGAATTGGGACAAAATTGTTGTCATAGTCATCATCATCATTGATTATCCTCATTCTCATCATGTTCATCATCCCCATCCCTATCACATGTTATTATCATTTCCATTATATTAAATTACTTTGCATATATTAAACATCATTTCCATACTCATCAATAATCCAAAATTACAAATTTGACAAAAAAATCCTAGCCAAACTAAGATGTCAAACCAAAAAACTAAAAATTTAAAATGTTTAACATTTAAAAAAAATGCAATAAAAATTAACTAAAAACTATTTAAAAACATTAAAAAAAAGTCATAAACATATTAAACAAAGAACAAAATCAAAATACCAAAAACAATGAAGAACATAACCTTTGCTTCAACTCAAGGCTTGATGCCTTTGATATTTTCCTTCTCGACTGTGCTCCTTACCTCTTTTCTTGACTTATGTGGCATATCTAAGAATACTACATAGTAAATCATTGGGATGAATGGTGACATAGAAAATTTTGTGCCATTGCATCAACACAATGACCTAACAACTATAACCCACAATTGTAAAGTGTTGAGAATGCATAGTGATAGAGAGCTGAAGTCCAAATATGAACCAACTTATCCAGATTAGGATCAAGGATAATTAGTTAGGTTATGTAGAGAATGCATGCCTAATGTTTGAATAATTCCTAAAGAAAATTTGATCTATTTTGAATATTTGAGTATCTATGACAGGAGGTGTGCATTCTGATCTTATAAACAAGATCCTTTGTTAGTTGCTCTTAATTTCAAATTCATTCATATATGACTCCTCCCATTCATTAGAAATCATTGCGAATTCCAATATGTTTTCATCTTGATTACTATCCTTGATGATAAAGCAACTGGCATTTTATTTTTACATTGGTAACTCGAATCCTGATGATAGGTCCACTACACTACCTCAATATGTTTCGACATTGTTTTCAAATTGGTGATAAGAAGAGGACTAAAGCTATTTTATAGTAATGGAAATTACAATGTTGAGTAGCTAAAACGTATTAGATGAAAAACAACCTCTAGAAACAATATAAAAAAAACTTATGCTTAGAAACAATTTGGGTATAATGATCTCCTTATATTTGTATAATTTAAATATATGGTTTATCAATACATCGTAATACACGAATGGAAAATTCTATAGTTATGCATTTTTTTTGAAAACTACAGTCTAGGATATTGGAGAATTGTTGGTCAGGAAAGAACTCAAGAAACTATTGTTCCTTTGTTCATTTGAATATGATGACTAATTATATTTTCTCAAAATATATTTACTGTGTGTGTACCTCATAAATGATCTAGGATCCTTTTTATCAAAATAATTTATTCAATGAAAATATCTATTGCATATATATGCTTAGTCTATGCATCTCACGAGTTGCATTGTACTTTATGTGAATTATATTGTAATATAGGAATTCCAAGAAACTAGGGATGCCCCCTACAACCCCATCCCCCCCCCTCACAAGTGTCTTTCTATCTTTACTATGACCAAAACACGATATCTCTTGGACGGAAGTGTGAAGGTATAACGAAATGGATACAATGACTATGTTGAGATCAAACCCGAAGATTGTTTGTGACATAAATATTTACCTACATTTTACATTAAATCCATTACAATACTATTGCACTACACTTAAAAGAAAAGAGAGGAAAGGATAAAATAGTCAGACATTCGTTGGATTTATGGGATGCATATCTATTTATTTGAAGAGATTAGTTACCTTCATACATAGAAATATCTAGAGAAATGTGTGCATATCCTGTATGTAGATTTTTCCCATATTTTTCTCAAAGAATATAAAATATAAATGACCTTCAAGGGATAGATTGCTTTTAGCACAATAAGGTTCTAATGTTGATGGATATTATTCTTAAAAAATGATCACATTGCTTAATCATTGGTTTGAATGTGATTATCCTTTTATCTCCTCATAGTTCTCTATTTGAAGATAATCGCTAACCTCTACATACAAAACTGTCTATAATTATTGGGAACAACTTGTTTTTGAAAGGATTAGGGGCAAGACCAAATTATCCAAACAAGAAGTATAGTATATCTCATTATCCTTGCAATAAAGATAAATGTATGCATGCCATATTGAGGATTACATATTTATATTTATATTGAATGCATGTCATTTATTGTATTTGTGTCATAAATTGACAACTAGTGGATTGGTGCTCACTTGAATTGGATGAGTCCTACTTTTGGAATATGGATGGATACCTTTCGAAATTATTAACATATTCCATGTGGTTAGGTTTTTATAGGAATATGATACCCAAATTTTATATTTGTTCATCTTAGGCATTTTATTAATAGAAGTTGATGGGAATCCACTGACCCCAATGTTCATTTCCATCTCTTGTATCCATGGACACATCATTCACTTTCTTTTCCAATATTTCCCATCTGTTGGTTCTGTATTTGAAACTTCAATGCATGGATCAGATCACTACAACAAAATACCATTTTGGGGGTGGTTTTGGCTTGAGGAGGTTTTGCTAAAACCCACCCCCCCCACCACCCAAATTTGTTTTAGGTATGTGGGGGCGATTCTTAAAAAACCCCTCAAAAGTCCCAAGAATTGGACTTTTGGGGGCGGTTTTAAAAAAAATGCCCCCAAAAGTGCAATTACCAAGACTTTGGGGGGGGTTAGAAAGAATCCCCCCCTCCCCCCAACCCCCTAAATGTTTTTTTGAAGGCGATTTTTAGAACCCCCCTCCCCCACCCAAAACAGTCATGAGAATTGAACTTTTGGGGCGGTTTTAAAACAATCGCCCCCAAATGTCTAATTCTCATGAATTTTGGGTGGGGGTTTTAGAAACATCCCCCCAAAGGTTTTTTTGAAGGTTATTTTTAGAATCCCCCCCACAAAAAGTCCTGATAATTGGACTTTTGAGGGAGGTTGTTTTAAAACTACCCCCAAAAGTTTAATTCTCATGATTTTTGGAGGGGGTTTTTTGAAGACCTGTTAATACACAAAAATATTTACCTAGCGCTACATAGTCTAAACCATATTAATACATCATATTCCTATCATATTTCCCTTACTTTTGACCTTCACAACTGTATTTCCATAAAAAATGGTCCAAAACATTATTATTTACTACGGTTTATCCTCACTCTCTCCAGAAAAGGTTCAAAACCCTAAAAAAGGGTCAAAACTCCTAAAAAGGGTTCAAAAACCCTAAAAAGGTGTAAAAAACCTAAAAAAGAGAAAGGGTCATAAAACCATAGGAAAATACCATGGGTAACCACATTGGGTAAAAAGACCCTAGAACCCTTCTATAAATACATTGTGAAGGGCTCTCCCAAAATACTTTTTTCTCATTTTTCATTTTGTGAGTATGTTGGGACACCTTTTCTCTCAAGTATTCACACACCCTTTTTCCATCATCTCGTCACCATACCATTCCCACATTGTACATTGAGACATTTTCCATACCCTCCTGGAGAACCATCCTGTGGAGAGGCGGAAGAATTCTGAGGATGGCCACAGTGGCCCACTTTACAAGAAAGAAGGTATAATTTTTGTTTTATTTAGTTTATCCATTGTATATATTTATTTTACGTTACTAATTTTGTTTACTATTGTTGTTTTTTCCATGAAATCTCCCTTATGGTCACATTGACCTAATCTTGGTGCTTTTGCACGTAACAGGGGAGAAATACTCGTTACAGTTTTGGTGATTCCACTAGTCGATCCTCTCGGATCCAATTTTTTTCAAGCTTGCTACAGGTTCAAGCCTAATTTAGGTACTATATATGAAACATCATTCTTCATTATTGACTGGTATTCTTTCGTCATTGTTTCCACCCACTCTTATTCTGTGCAGCTTCCCCATAGCTGGTGGTTTCTTGATCTACAAGGTCACACATCAAAGCCACATTACTGGAGTATGGATTTGATCTCTTGATTGTTCTTGTGGATCCTTCTAGAGCTTCGTACTCCTTTGCTTATTGTATGGTTTCTCTTTCCCAAGCATGTTTTCTCTTTCTAGATATATCCATAGTAGCGGGTTCCCGAGGTTCTATTATATCATGATATTATGAAGCTACTATTTCAAGAGACAATTAAACTTATTCCTTTCTGGGAGGTATATCCTCTTCATGTACTTCTTTAAGCTGACATATTCTGTATTTATTAAGAGGATTTAATTCATCAAATGTCACATCCCTACTAATATCTATATGACAAAATCTTGAAATGTATATCCTAAAGGATTTATAGACTTCACAGTATCCAACAATTATTCCCTTCTTTCCAGAATGATCTAACTTGGTTCTCTTCTCTTTCAAAATATGCAGATATACTGGACAACCAAATATCTTGAGATGGATCACTTCAATTTTCTTTCTTGTATACATTTATTTAGGAGTCTTGAATCCCAGAGAACTATGAGATAATCTATTCTACACATATATAGTTGTTCCTACTACTTCATCACACAGGTGCATGGGGAGACCTTGGTCATGAATCATAGTTTTCACTGGTTCCATAATAGTTCTATTCTTTCTTTTTGTGGCACCATTTTGATGGGGATTATAGGGAGTGGTTAGTTCCCTCTTGATTCCATATTCTTTGCAGGATGCTTCAAATTATTTTGAATTGTATTCTCCACCATTATCTGATCTCAATGTCTTGATTCTTCTTTTTGTATGGTTTTCTATCAAGGATTTGAATTCCTTGAATTTCCCGAACACTTCACTCTTGGTATTCAAGAATTATATCCATGTCTTTCTTGAATAGTCATCAATAAAGGTGACATAGTATTCATGTCCACTTAAGGATGTAGATGGCATAGGACCACATACATCATAATGAATCAATTCCAACGTACCTTTTGTCTTTGTTTCACTTTTAGGAAATGGGTTCTTGATGTTCTTTCCTCTTGCACATCCTTTGCAAGTTCCTTCATGATCAATCTTCATATCTAGTAAACCTATTACCACTTTCCTCACATGGGATAATGCTTTGTAGTTGATGTGAGAAAGTCCTCTATGCAATAGTTCATGGGAGTTAGTGGTATCATGGAAAAGGGCTATCTCTGGATGTCCCTTGATTTTCTACAGTCCTCCTTCTTCTTCAACAATGACCACAACATCTTCAATTGTATTTCCTTTGGACCACATGAGTACTTGTCCATATATAAAAGAAACTCTATATCCTTTCTTATCTAGTGCTAAGATGGAAACTAGATTATTTTTCAAACCTGGTATAGATAGTAGCTCCTTCATTTTCATGGAGGTTCCAGAGTCAATATTATAGCTTGATTCACCAATGCCTTTGATGGGATATTAATATTCATCCCCTAGAGATACCTTATGAGGAGAGTTATTGTATTCAAGTTTTGATAGATTTTGCTTCTTCCCTTTCATGTGCTTTGAGGAACCACTATCAATAAGCCATGTGTCTTTTCCAGACGTTATAGAACCAGAGAGTGCAGAGAATAGTACATATTCCTCTATATCTTATTCTTTTTGTTTCCTCTTTATAGGTCTTTCTTCTTCTTCTTCTTCATCCTCAGCTAGATGAGCATGATGTCTTTTGTTGGTGTTCTTCTTCAATGGACACTCTCTAGAAATGTGTCTTATCTTATGACAGTTGTAACATTAATGTTTGGGGTAGTTTCTATTCTTATGAAACTCCTTTGGAGGTTTATGCTCCTTGTGACTATCCTTCTTGAATTTTGATTGTTTTCTTCTCCTGGTATGGGTAGCAAGAGCTTGATCATCTTCCCTAAGTAAATATTCTCTCTTAGTTACTCTAGCATCCTCTTGGATGCAATATTCCCATACAATGTCAAACTTCATACTTTATTTTCTAGCACACATAGGTTGTGTGAATGATTCCCAAGGTCTAGTGAGACCATTGAGAGCATTCATGTCTAGTTCATCTTCATCAAGGGAGCCTCTAATAGAATCTAGTTGTTCTTTGAACTGGGATACCCTTGTAAAGTAATCTTGAACTGATTCTCCTTTACTCATCTTGGTGCTCTTCAGTTGAGCATTCAAATTCATCTTTCTGTTGATGTTCCTCCCTTCATACATTCTGGAGAGGGCATCATACATTTTCTTTGGTGTCTCTTTATATGACACTTGAGGGATCAAATGATCTTTGATATAATCAATAATTATCCCCATTACCTTGATTAGGTCCTTTTGATGCTTCTCCTTATATTCATATTCATCGTGTTCTAGGACATCACCCTTGATATACTTATCAAGATCATTATCTCTGAGAATAAGACCAATCCTATACTTCCATGCTCAAAATTTTTCGATGCCTTCCATATTATCCTCAAGCATAGTGCTTGGGGCCATCCTATCCACTAGGTCACTAAAAAATGAAATTTCTCAAAATGTGTTAGAATAATCAACCCATAGTTAGCTACCTTAGACATTAATTCATCCATTTTTTGTCTTATTTGCCTAGTTTCCATATTCCACCTTATGCAAGTTGTCCTCCACATATCCAAAGTGGTCAAACTTGCTAAAATTGAGTCATGGAGTGCTTTGGAAACAACTTGTAATCAAATCTGATTTATTCCTGGCCTTCCTAGCGCATGTCTACTTTTTCTGCTTTATTGCCTGCTTTTGTTGAGTTTTAAGGCAATTGGGAAAGTTTGACTAGGTGAAGTTAACTTGTTTTTTGTCCTCATCATCCTCCACTCTTTTCTCCTAAGAAAAGAATGTAATAGTTGTCCTTCCATCATCTCTTAGATTTCCTAATTGATTTTTCCAATTTGTGATCTCCTAGACAGATTTGGAAACTGCTTTATGCACCTATGGGGGATTTGCTTAGATCTAGTAAGCCTACTTTTGACCAAATTTGAATGGCATCCTTATGAATTTGAATATCTCATGTAATTATTTATTGTGGTAGCCTATGACTTCATAAGGTTGGATATTGTACACTTATTCAATACAGATTAGTGTTTTTCTCCATATTCAGTCTCCTTTGTGTGTAATTTGCATGTGTAATTGGCAATTTTAGTGAGTGTAATTGTTCTAACACCTGGGTTCTTCCACATGGTATCAGATCCTTTGTAGATATATTTCTATACTTCCAATTTGTTATTGCAGGTTCGACATCATTGACTAGGAGCATTCTACTGACTGAAGGGACAATTTCTGAGCTATGGATCAATCTCACAAGATCATCTTGACTCCATTTAACTTCTTTGAATGGAAAGTAGAGATGGAGATACTGTTGAGAGCGAAGGTTTCTATAGAGTGACTATGGAAATAGAATTAGATCCCAATGCAGCTGCAGAGAAAATTAAATGGCACAACAGGAGGGATGAGGCCTATGGTCTCCTGTGTCTGAGCATATCTAGAGACGTCCTTTTCCATCTTGATGGATTAACATCACCAAATGAAGTATGGGAGAATATTGTTGAGATTTTTGGTAAGATATATGAGATGAGGGGACATCAAATTGAAAATGAATTGATCTCCCTAAGTCCCAATAGCTTTGAATCCCTGCAACTCTATTTTTCCAAGTTCAAATCCCTTGTTTCGCAGCTAAAATAGTGTGGGATTGAAAAGAAGGATGAGAAACTGGTTTTTTCCATACTCTCAAAGGTTTTCCCTGGATATTCAGTGTTTGTCTCGACCTTCCATGCCACAAAGTTGATAGCTCGAGCCTGGAAAATGCCTAGCCTTGCAGATTTCATGGAATCTGTCACACAAGAACAAGATAAATTGGTGATGATGGGCACCATCAAACCTTCCAAAGACTGAGCTCTGGTTGCTGGAGATTTGAGGGTGGATTAAAAAGGCAAGAAGAAATCTAAGAAGCCACCTGAGCAAAAGAGATACAATAACAAGTCTCCAAAGGAGCCCCAAAGCTCCAAGAAGAACTTCCAGAAGAAGAAGAACAAAGGAGAAATGAGCAAGTGTGCATACTGCAGTAAGGGTAATCATCTTGAAAGCTCCTGCATGAAGAAGCAAATAGACATGCTGACCCAACTCCTAGAGAAGAATGGCATCTCCCTTCCTGACAGCTCAAAGAAGAGAGAAGGAGGATCAAATTCAGAAGATAGAGAGAGAGTTCATGCATTGGTTGCTGGCACAACAATCTCACCTAGTTTCATCATTGATTCTGGAGCTTCAAGAAATATGGTTTCGACCAAGGAGGCATTCACCTCACTTGACATGTCGAAAGGTCCACCAATAGTACTGGGAGATGACTCTCTCACTGAAAGTTTGGGCAAAGGGAGGATTGATCTTGACCATGGTAAGTTCAACAATGTATTGTATGTTCCATTTCTTGCCTCTAACCTCTTATCAGTGTATCAGATGACCCACACAGCGTATCCAAAGAAGGTCATATTCTCCCCTGATGAAGTTGATATCACAGAGATCTCAAGTGCAAAATTCATTGCAAAAGGAGTTGCAAATCACACTTCGAAGGTATACATGTTCTCACACTTCCTACCTTACTCAAACCCCTCTGCTCTTCTAATTCATGCTAATGAGGAAAGCAAGATTTGGCATGAAAGATTTGGCCACCTTAATTACAACTATATTTCTAATCTTAGTGAAAAATAAATGGTCATAGGGTTACCAAAGATTAATTTTTCCAAAGGAGTCTGTTAAGGTTGCATCTTAGGAAAACACCCAGAGCATAAATTTGAGAAAGCTAGTCATGAGAGAACCTCTGCACCTCTTGAGTTGATCCACAGTGATGTTGCTGACCCATTTCCTCATATGTCAATGAGTCAGGCCAAATATACATTGACATTCATAGATGACTTTTCCAAGTATTGCTGGGTTTACTTCCTAAAACACAAGTCTGAAGTTTATGGCCTCTTCAAAGTCTTTAAGGCTTTGGTTGAAAACCAGTCTGGGAGGAAACTCAAGGTCCTCAGATCTGAAAATGGTGGTGAGTATGTCAAGTCTGATTTCATTCAATATTGTGCAGATGTAGGTATTCAAATGCAGCATTCTATCACTTACACACCACAACAAAATGGTGTTGCTGAGAGGAAGAACAGATCACTGAAAGAGATGGCAACCTACATGATGGAGGCTAATACTTTGCCACCAAAGTTTTGGGCTGAAGCTATAAACTATGCAGACTATATCCAGAATAGGGTGCCTCATAAACATCTTGATGGTATGAATCCTTTTGAAGAATGGAGTGGGCACAAGCCAGATGTGACCCATTTCAGGATTTTTGGCTCAAGGGCTTGGGCTAGAATTCCAACAGAAAAGAGGAAGGATTTGCAGCCCCAAGGCCAAGTGTGTCAATTTGTTGGGTACTCTAAATATTCAAAAGGGTACAAGCTGATAAATTTGAGCACAAACAAATCCTTCATTGAAAGGAGTGTTCAGTTCCAAGAAGATCCTTTAGCAGCAGTGGAAGTTGGAGAATCCTCTTCACGACCAGAACCATTGAATGTAAGTGAAGAGATAGTTGAGATTGCTGGTTCTGATATGTCTGATACTGATGATTTAATTTCAGATACTAATATTCCTACAGGACCAAAATGGC
>LPNX010159026.1:317896-332455 GCA_001517045.1 Pseudotsuga menziesii | reverse complement strand
AGAGTTCAGCTCACTCCAGAAGAACAACACTTGGGAGCTGGTTGATCTTCCCCCAGGGAGGAAGCTAGTTCAGTGTAAGTGGGTTTACAAAACCAAATTTTAAGCTGATGGTTCACCTTTGAAATATAAGGCCATATTGGTATCCAAGGGCTACTCACAGGTACATGGCATAGACTACAATGAGACCTTTGCACCAGTGGCAAAGATGGACTCCGTCAGGCTAGCCTTAGCCATTGCAGCTTCGAAGCAGTGGGAGGTACATCACATGGATGTGAAGTGTGATTTCCTGAATGGAGATATTAATGAATATATTTACATGCATCAGCCTCAATTATTTGCTACTAATCCATCTCTTGTGTGCAAGCTAAAGAAATCATTGTATGGGCTTAAGCAAGCCCCCAGGGCTTGGTATGCCAAGATTGATAGGTTTCTACTATCATTGAATTTTGTTTGATGCAAGTCAGATCCTAAAGTCTATTTGAAGCTTATTAATGGTTAATTAATGATTATTATCTTGTATGTTGATGACCTTCTCATTACAGGAAGCTCAAAGGATGAAATTGCCTCCTTGAAGGATGCAATGAACCATGCATTTTCAATGACAGACTTGGGGTTATTAGGCCAGTTCTTGGGTCTTGAGATTACTAAAAAAAAAATGGAATAAAAGTAAATCAGTCCAATTATGCTTTGAATTTTCTGAACAAATTCAACATGAAGGATTGCAAGCCAAGCAAGACTCCCTTCCTTTCAGGAGTTAAGCTTGAAGAAGCTGATTCTTCACCTATGGTAAACAATACACTGTATAGGCAACTGATTGGGTGTTTGCTGTACCTTACACATAATCGACCTGATGTTTCTTATGCAGTAAGTGTGGTTTCAAGATACATGGATCAGCCTCATGAGATCCATTGGAGAGTAGCCAAAAGGATCCTTAACTTTGTTCAGGGAACAAGGACTCATGGGATATTCTACAAAGCTAAATCTGATCTTGATTTGATTGGGTTTACTGAAAGTGATTGGGAAGGTGAAAACACAGATCAAAAGTCAACATCAGGATCTGTGTTCATGCTTTTTGAAGGACCAATCAACTAGTCAAGCAAGAAATAGAGTTCCATTGCACTCTCATCTACAGAAGAAGAATACAGAGGAGTTGTAAATGCAGCAACTCAATGTTTATGGTTGCAAGGGTTACTTGGTGAGTGTGGCTTTGAATCAGAATACTCAACTACTATATATTGTGATAATCATAGTACCATTCAAATCTGTAATGATCCAGTTAAGAGATAGAGAACCAAACACATTGAGATCCATATGCACTACATCAGACAGCTTGTGCATGGTGGCACCATTCACCTACTCTTATGTTCATCTTCAGAACAAGTAGCAGATATCTTCACCAAATTTTTTTGTGAGAAGACATTCAGCAATATCAAATCACTACTGGGGATTTCTGAGCATGCTGTGAAGCATGAGTGATGACAATATTTTCAAATTTTGTTTTACTGTCCATGTTTAAGGGAGGATTTTTCCCACTGGGTTTTTGCCTCTTTCCTTGGTTAAATGGACATGCATTATGTAAAGGGTGACTAAGCCTTGTTGCTAGGCCCTATAATTCTCTAATATTTTACTCATAAGTCAGGCTTAAGGGGGGGTGTTAGAATAATCAACCCATAGTTAGCTACCTTAGACATTAATTAATCCAATTTTTGTCTTATTTGCTTAGTTTCCATATTCCACCTTATGCAAGTTGTCCTCCACATATCCAAAGTGGTCAAACTTGCTAAAATTGATTCATGGAGCACTTGGGAAACCACTTGGAATCAAATCTGCTTTATTCCTGGCCTTCCTAGCACATGTCTGCTTTTTCTGCTTTATTGCCTGCTTTTGCTGAGTTTTATGGCAATTGGGAAAGTTTGACTAGGTGAAGTTAACTTGTTTTTTTTCCTCATCATCCTCCACTCTTTTCTCCTAAGAAAAGAATGTATGAGTTTTCCTTCCATCATATATTAGCTTTCCTAAATGATTTTTCCAATTCGTGAGCTCCTAGACATATTTGGAAACTAATTTATGAACCTATGGGGGATTTGCTTAGATTTAGTAAGCCTGATTTTGACCAAATTCGAATGGCATCCTTATGCATTAGAATCTCTCATGTAATTATTTATTGTGGTAGCCTATGACTTCACAGGGTTGGCTATTGTACACTTATTCAATACAGATTAGTGTTCTGCTCCATATTCAGTCTCATTTGTGTGTAATTTGCATGTGTAATTGGCAATTTTTGTGAGTGTAATTGTTCAACACCTGGTTTAAATTTCCACAAAATTAAAATACAATCTTACCAAGATATGTGCTTGAATGAGGTGAGTTGGTTGGTCCACTTGGTTTCTGGAGATCCCAAATATTCACCCTTCAAATCTTACTTGTGAGGTTTCAATTTCTACAGAATTTATGGTTCCAGTTTTCTATAGTTTCCTAGTTCATGTCCAAACTAGGGTTTGTATTTCCTAGATACTCAACCACCCAAAAAAATTGATCATGGTCAAAATATACGTGTTCCATATAGTTGTAAATTTCTATGCAATCAGATCTTCAAAATTCCAACTTTTGCATAAACACTAATTTCTTCTCGAGGGAGAGGAGAGAGAGTATTACCTTGTGAAAGTTGTCCTATTTAAGCTAGCTATGATACCATGTTAATAATTCATATGCTAGACTAGATATCATTAGTTTTTAATCCAAATTCACAACAGTAGGATATGCAGTGTTACGGAGAGAAATTCCTATGGCTTGGGGTACCATAACAGATAGCTTGACTCCAGAAATCAATCCTTTCCTATATGCAAGAGAAACCAAATATCTAAAACTAAAGGATCTCAATTCGTACCTTATTCCAAACGGTTGATGTAGATCCCCATTGAGATTTCCAACTCTAGCTTGAATTGATAAATTGCTTCCTCAACATTCAATAAACAAGAAAAGCATGCTATATATAATCGTGTTAGACCTACTCTAGCATATATAATAAATAACATATAAGCATTTGAAATCATCCATGGATCAAATATTCATTCAAATACACATTATTGGACAAGAAAATATATTTCTATTAATATAAAACAAAGATTACAATAGAGACAACCTCTGTCGACACGTCTGCGAATCGGAGAAACTGAGTCCCCCACTTGGGCCTCCACCACTTCAATCCTCCATCTCTCGATAGCAAGCTCACAAGAAAAAGGCCAGCTTGGGAAGAACACAAAAGTTCTCCAAGGGACAAAGGGATGTAGACTCAAGTATAAGCTCTGGCAACAATGGACTATAGTTTTCTTTCTCTTCAATTCCTCATGCCTTCAATGTGTCCAAAGGGTTCCTTATATAGCTCTTCAATGGGGTAAGGAAAGGTCGAATCCGAGCGATCTCAAGGCATATGGGAGGCTAGGAGACAAGTGAGTCGGACCCACATCAAGGAAAACTCCAAAATAATTTTTCCTTTTTCACACATCCCGATGTACGCAGTTTTAGGGGTCAAACCTACGTATATACCCGAGAAAGGGTTTAAAAGTTGCGTATGGAAATTTTTGCATGTTTTTAGGGATGATCTTGGAAACATTAAAAGTAAAAAAATGGTCCATGGGGTCTAAGGAGTCTGTAGAGGGATAGGGAAGGAAATAAAAATGTGATTCACCATGTGTGGTAAAATCAGCTATAATAGATGCCCCCTAATGTGTGAGGTCAGAGGGTTTATACGATGCCCAAAATACATTATAAGTCCATCCCAGAAGTGAAGTGATGAAGAACCCAGTGGAAGAACCAGCCATCCAATCAGCACTATACAATGATACAAATCTGCACATAACTGCAAATAGATATAGCAGTCCCAGATACATAAGATTACAATGGCCATGAATAGGCATGATACAATATAACATATGTGGTCATCACCACGTACAATATAAATAGATCAGAATCTCCATGATGAATATATACAAAGGATCGTGATCTCCATGAAGACTGAATATATATAATGGATCAAGATCTTCATAATGGCTAGAAATGTCTGAATTAACTGGAATGAATTCACGAGAGCTGAAATCTCATGAACACTGGCACGATCAAGGAGGTAGAATATAAGAGATGCCACCAATCTGGAAGGTCTTCTACACAAACCACAACGAGTACATGTCCTACTATGTGAATAGAGGTGTCGAGGTCAAACATAGTAGTCCATCATTTGATTACCGGTTATTGATGTATACCATTAACAGACACGAGATCACCCACCAATAATGAAAATGGGAATCAAGGTACTAGAGTGAAAACTAACAAGTGTGAATAAATGTGTTGAGGTCAAACACTTGAGAGAATCCATTGATCAGGGGACATTGATGTACTCCCAAAAACTGTCGATGGTGAGAGAACCTGCCACTGATGACTGCAAGTCTCAAGGAACTCAAACATGACTCTAGATTCCTATCCCATAATAAATGATCTGAATTCAATGAGATTAAATCCGCTGGAAGGAGGGAATTAAGGCATCCCCCATAATCCAACATGAGGTACTCAGCAAATCTATATAATGTGGAAGGAATCGATCATAAGGTGCACAAACCAGTAACTGTATCGGGAATGGCCGACATGCAAAGTCAAGACTACTGAGGAATGACCGACTCAATTTTCAACTTCCTTCGAACAAGAGCATAAAGGTGGATTTTGATTGAATGTAGGCAGCATAGACTCGATATGCAAAACTAGGACATCTCTGCGACATAGGAGGAATCGACAGAGGCTCCATAGGGACTGGAAGCTTAACTAGTCAGTGGAGATAAACTCAGATAAATTAGTACAGCTCCTAAAGTCAAACTATTAACCCAAACAATGGATGTGATACACAGTGCCCTGTTCAAATGCGACACGACTCGACTGCTGCCGAAGATAACATCTTTTCTTGTCTAGCTTTTTGGTTTTTTAATTTTTTTTGGACTTTTTCAAATATTTGAAAAGCTTGAAAAAGAATAAAATTGCTTTAAATTTACAGACTAGGAGGAGATGAGTGTCAAATGGGAAAACAAACTAGTTCCAAGTAGTGGAACATACCTATGCTCAATGCAAGGACACATGTGTAGGATAGCGACACTCGGGGGAAAGTCCCCTCCTAGTAAAAATAGGGATTCAAGCTGCAAAGAATATATAAAATGGCTCTGCATCGCTAGTCATGAGACAAGCTCGGGCTATATGGCTGACACTCAAAGTCATGGAAGCTGGCATAAGGATCAATGATGCAGGAAAAACTCATGATAATGCAATTACAACTTAACATAAGGGAGTTCTGAGGAAACAGGCTAGTAAAATATTAAGAGGAGTATGAGGCTCTTGCAAAATGTCATGGCGATACTATACAATGGACTCCCACACCGTAAAGACAAACTGTCGGCATGGGAACCAAATGCAAATAAGGAGCTAACTAGGGTACCCATGTAAGGTCAAGCTCTACCATTCTAATCATGCCACTTCTAAAAAAACAAGAAGGTTCCATGACAAGATAGAATGGGTTCGTACCTAAGGTTATAATGAAACGGTCATAAGGTCATGAAAAATGAAAATGGAGGTGAAACCTAACTTATATGCCAGTTTAAACATCATCCCTAAAATCGGCACGAATGGGTCAAAACAACGGTCGAAACAACGCTCAAAACGGTCTCCTACATCATATATTAGTAAAAAACGGTCCAAAACTATAGAAAAGGGGGTAAAAATATTCAAAAATTTGAAAAATTTCTATAAATAGTAAAAAATTCAAAACATTGTATAACATTTGAAATTTTTACCCAATTGAGCTCAGAACTTCAAACGCAAATTTCGGCAGATCCAGCCGGCGAAATCCAACACCATTTTTTCCAAGTAATCTCCCATGCCCTGCTCTTTCATTTACATGTAAATTTTTCAATTTTCCATGGTCTAATTTGATTTCTAGGCCATCCTAAATTATGCACCATGGCCCACATGGAAATCAAGGATTTTTCTGCGTATAGGTCTGCAAATACGTGGAAAAATGCCCCAAAGTTGCGTACATACGTGGTTGTTTAGCAAACAGTCGCATATGTGGTCATGTTCAAGTTTTTCAAAGACATCTAATGACCCAGACTTGAATTAAATATGCAGGATGGTTGTAGAATGGAGGGAATGTGAGAACAGGGATGTAGAAGAAGCAATATGGGGTGATCTAATGGCACAATAGGCTCTTCGTGCATGTGGGCGCTATAATTTTTGGTGTCTTGGTGTCTTAAGGGCCAAACGAAGACTGCTGCATATGCTAGTAGACTACTGGGATTCTGACTCAAAGTCATTCCAGATCGACGGGATGTCCCTCACCATAGAAGTGGACGACATATACTTCATTACTGGACTGTCCTGATGGGGGGAAGTGGTGAACCTACGTTCTCGCGGTCTCAGAGGTGGCCTCACCATAGATGAGTACATAGCGGTGTATTGTTATCCGGACACGGAGAAGGTCAGGAGTCAGATCCCAACTAACTCCATATAGGTGGTAGGCCTAAAGGAAATACTACTGACACTCGGTAGGATAGCAGGGCTAGCCTCACTCCACCAGGCCTCATGGCCCTCGATGTTCTATGCAGTGGAGTGCATTAGACCCACGGTTTATGATTGGAGCACTGCGCTATTGAGTAACATGAAGCACCAGCTCAGCGAGTGCAAGATGGGCATGGTACAAAACTTCGGTTTCAGTAGTATACTGAGCATGTTTTTCTTTGAGCGTGTTCTAGGATTGATCCCTAGATTTGATGTTCCTCTTCATGGGGTTCAATATCCGGCCCAATGACATTGGGCAGATGCGATGCACAAACTAGGTGGAGGCAAGGTGTCCAACCCCTATCCAGCTGATTTCTTTCCATGGTGGCAGCCGCAGATAGTTGCCATCGATGACTACCCCTATGCAGGGATATATTTTTGAGGAGATCCCGACATGCCACTACCACCAGGATTGGCATACAGTGACATTGGTAACGAATCCCAACCCACTTTTTAAGTTTTGTGAATTATTTAATTTTTTTTTGTTTTTTGATATCTGGAATCAAAAGACATGTTTTTGCATGACAACACATAGTGACATCCTGTCATATGTATGCATATGTAGGACCATAGTGGCATGAAGGCTTCCCTTGTCCTAGACAGAGGGGAAGAGGAGATGAAATTATGGGTGTGGATGTGGAGTGGATGCTCCAAATCATTCATACCAACTTCGTGCAGCGGACACATAGGGTACCCATGGCACAGGTCGAGGACCTGCCTGAGGCCATGCAGCATCAGTTGGTGGGTGTGCCACGAGCATGGGTGCAGTTGTTTCGACAGCTAGCTAGAGCCGTGGTGACATTCCACGATTAGAACCACCCTCCTCCTCCCTAGGCTTAGATACCTGGGATTGATACATTTTTTACTACTGTGTATTTATATTTTGGTGGCTCGGAAGCCCAATTTTTGTATTATGACACTTATGTATTATCACATTTTGGATGTTTAAAAAACTTTTATGATGATCAGTTTATTTATTTACATGTGTAAAAATGTATGTTTGTGATGAGCTTATTGTCTGTGAAACAAATGCCAATCTAACACATAGTTAGCATATGAGCCAACAACTTGATTATCAATTCTTGGAACATGTATGTATGTTATGTTGTCAAATTTCCATTCTAACAATCTCACAGGTAAGAATATTCATAATAATGTTGGATCCCTAACATGATACAAGCCATTAAGCTGTGACACTACTAACTCCAAATCAAGACGTACCTCAAGAGATAGAATACCATGTGAAATGGCATCCCGTAGAAGCTCAATAATGACACTATCTTCAGCAACATTGTTTGAAGAGGGTTGTAAACATACACCTCCTGAAGACAATACCTGACCTGTAGGAGTATAAATCACCCAAGAAACAGAGGCTGAGTGTTGAGTGTGGCGGCTAGCACCATCCACAAATCCTATATAGATGGAAGACTCCATTGACATTTACCATAAGAAATGAAAGCTAATTAACAAACCCGATCACCATACGAAAAACCTAATTATGCAAAATACTGTACAATATTATACAATAGTCAGCCCTGGCTGAGAATCATGCATAGTACTTTTTAAGATAGATCCCATTTCTAGGCTCCACTAAGGCTATCCCTTCATAATCTACTAACTCATATGTGCCCTTCTCTAACACACATTTAACAATGTAAGGACCATGCCACAAGGGGTTAAATTTTCCTGGCCCCAAGGGTTCTTTAGCTTGATCCCACAAAAGGACCAAATCTCCTTCACTAAACTTCCTTGGACGGACAGATTTATCATATTGGACCTTAACGCGACACTTATTCACTTCTAGAGCCACTAAAGAATCTCAATGCTGCTCTAAATGGACCAAACGTTCCTCCAATGGGGAAGTGTCTGGTAAGAGCTCTATGGCTAGCTTCAAAGAAGGGATTTCGCACTCAATTGGCAATATAGACTCCACTCCATGTATAAGCTGATATGGAGAAAAACAGGTGGCAGTCTTATGTTGGTCCTTAGTTTTGATCTGTATCTGATTGTATCCGGAAAATCCATCCATAATTTGATCATTAAATGGTGTGGGAAAATTATCCTTAGAACAGGCACGATTCAAGTCATGAAAATTAGTGCATATACGGATCATTCCCTGCTTCTTATCAACCAGAACGGGGTTTGAAACCCACTCCATCAAGGGAACGGGAAAGATAAAACTGGCATTCAATAGTTTTTCTATCTCAGCCTTAATCGTGGGTGCTTTCCTAGGATTCACCGCACACAAGCGTTGTCAAATAGGTTTAGCATTGGGATAAGTTTTAATTTCATGCTCAACAATGCGAGGGTCGATACCTGGCATTTCCTCGTATGACCAAGCAAATACATAACGAAATTCTTTGAACATCTCGGTATACGCTTGAATCTCAGCATGGGAACATTCTTCCCCAATATAGACATTCTCAATATTGCAAAGATCGCAAGAGATATTTATAGGAATGGTAGGAGATATATTCACCATGTTTCCGTCAGCCATCGGACCAGGAGAGCTTAACGGAACCACAGGACTACCAATTCTCTCACTAAGAATCTACCTAAAGTCTTCACACTCCAAACGGTCAAGCTCGGGAAGGAAGTAAGATCTATGATGCAACTCTTCCCAAGGTGGCTCAACTCTAGACATAGCCTCAATAATAGCTTCATCTATTGGAAAAACAATATCAAGGTAGTCATGGGTGTGAGAAGACTCAAATGCCCATGCAGGAAACACATATGGGTCCTCCTCCTTTGTCTTCGAAGAGGCAGGACTAGGCTCTGCAACACATTCAAGATTAGCTTGATATGCTATCATAATTGCAAGCAACGGCATGTCCATCCTTATGGGTTCATTTGAAGGAGTCGGTGTAGGAAGAATCCAAGGATCTTCCATATGAGTGGTGTGAAAAGACACCAAACGCAATGACGATGAAGCCTCACTGGAAGTAGACCCGATCATAAGAACAGGTGCAAGACAACTAAATGATCCCATAATGGATGGGTACATGCCAACACCCACACTCCCAGTTGTTGGCTAAGAGTGCGCAACAATCGGTACAGAAGCTCCCGAAGATGCAGTAACACATGGATTCTTGAATGACATTTGATCAATCGTAACTATCTTCCCATTAAATGGAAAGCATACAACTTGAAATAGATAAGAATATATGGCTTGCATACTGTACATCCAATTCCTACCGAGTAACAAATTGTAGTCAAGGGGCGCATCAACTACCTCGACCTTGATCACGATGGTCTTCCCTCCCAAACGGACCTTAAGAGAAGAAAGAATGCCATGCGGCCGAAATGATCTACCATCACACGTAGTCAACATGGTAGTGGATTTAGACAACTCAGGGGAGCCCAAACCCTTCCAACATGCCAAATACATCACGGAAGCAGTAGCGCCTTCGTCAATCACATTGCGTTTGACGGTCTTATTAATACATTCTACATGAATCAAGAGAGACACATAGTAAGGCAAGTGAGGCTGTAGTCTTGTGGTTTCAAATTTGATGATAGAGGAAGAATTATCATCGTTAACACCAAGAATAGAAAACAAAGTCTTCCTTTGAGAAGGACAACTCTGAAGTACTTCAAGTGCAGACATCGCACAAAGAGTGTGGCCCAAATCCTCGACAACAGAATAGTTCTGGGTGGCTCGAGCATTAGGATTGTTCCCCGAACGCTTAAGGAATCCATTAGGAATGTGAGGTGCAACTTCAGGTTTATCCACAGGTTTTTCAATACGCAAAGGACTCCTGGGTGGATCAGGTTCCTTTCCAAGGTCTAGTTGTGATGAACCATAGTCCTTCACACAAGTCATAACCTTAGCAGCATGCACCATGTTGATGCAACCATTACCACTACAAGCTTCTGGCAGATCTTGATCCCCACCAGACTGATCATGGGTCATCAAGTTCATATTTTGATTATGAGGTAAAGGGTTAGTAAGCACAGCTGGGCCTTTCCCTATGAACCTCAAGGCTTCTTCTATTTGAGGGCACAAGTGAGTGAGGTGGTCCTCCTTACACAACTTGCAAGGAAACTTAACCTTATGTTTAGGCTACTTGCCCCCCTTATCATTTTGGGTTTTCTTGTCATTAGAATTGTAATTTTCATTCCTATTCCCACCCTTACGATTGTTTTTACCCTTCTTCTTATTCCTTCCGGGTTGCTGGTTACCCTTCTGATCCGAAGATTGCACCGAAAGCACACTCGTCGTTTGGGTGGGTTGAGACAAAGCCGTGGCTTGTCCTGAGGAATATTGGTTGATAGATAATTGATTGACCTGTTTCACAACTGAATCCATAGGTTTGGTACTCGTACACCCAACATGCCATCGGCATGTGGTCCAGGTTTGATCTTAGGGTCGAAACTAGAACACAGAGTGTTAGGAATGATCTCATATAACAAACTGGATTGAGCATAAATCAAATCCAATTCCTGCACCCTAAAAATGGTTTGTTCCTCATTCTAAACTCTGAATGTAGAAACAGCCTTCACTATATAAGGTAGTAATGACTTAAGGAACCACTCGAGGAGAAACTCCGACGGTATGAAGGCTTTAATCAATCTCTTCCATCTACGCCACTCTTGGATATGGTCCGAGATATGCATGGCTTTGTCTTGCTGAAATGTCAACAAGATTTTTATACCAACATCGTAATGCACTGGTAGCTGGAAGTGGTTGAGAAAAGTCATAGCTAGGTCATCGAATAAAGTAAATTCCCCCCTAGGTAACTCTATGTACCATTTAGCTGCAGGTCCTGTAAGGGTGCATTGAAATAGCCTTAAAAAAATCGAATCTTCATGTAAGGAATTAGAAGAGAACCAAAGGTGAAATGTAGTAACACGTTCACTAGGATCTTCTCCTGGTTTTCCCTCGAACTCAGGAATGTCCTAAGGAACCTTCGTAGGCACAGCCGGCCAAGCCGGGTCATAAGATATTGGATCGTTCGTTAGTCTCGACAAGTCAGGAAAATTTAACGTTGCAAGGAAAGGGAGCCTAGGTTGAATAGGTCTATGAGACGCTCGCTGATAATTTTAGTTCACATAGGACTGATTATCATAACCACCATGGCCATGGCCATAGTATCCTCCTCCCGTTTGACCCATGTAGGGTGGCATGGAAGGACCATAATGTGGTGTACCTTGACTATTTGGGGCTACAAATCCATAATTCGGGGAGTAAGTGGGTTTTTGATACCTGTACCCATAAGGTGAATAACTCTATGCATACTTCGGTCCATAATATGGTCCATAAGAAGTCCCATGAGATGTCCCATGATAAACTACATAGGTAGGAATAGACGTTCCGGAAGTAGGAATATGAACTCCAGAAGTAGGAATATGACCTCCTGAGATAACAAGAGGTACTTGACTCTGAGACACAACTACGCGAGTAGCAGCAATACGCACATGACTCGTAGCAACATTCCATCCCGAAGGACCATGTGAATGATGGGGAGGAATAGAATTCGAAGAACTAGGAATAGAGGATGAAGGGACATGTGAAACTATGTAAGTGGTATTCCCTACCGTCACTCGTCTTGGTTCTGGTATCTGAATAGGACTACTAACACCAAGTCTAGGATGAATGTGAGATGTAGCCTCCACCGTCAGGATGGAGGGTGCAATGTGGCTCATGCTCCCAAATCTCTCTGCATGGAAAGGAATGGGAATTCCCCTAGGCATAGTGCTAGGATCAAATTATGACTCAGCATGGAAAGCCGGATCATGTACAGGGATGCCAGACATGCCATAACTAACATAACTAGTGCTTGCAGGTTCATGATGAGTCTCGTCATCTGAAATCCAATACCAACGACCTGTGAATGAGGTATCATACCCGGAGTGTGTAGGTATATCATGTGAAGGAGAAAACCTAGAGTGTGTAGGTATATCAGGTGAAGGATCATACATAGGAGTAGGATCTTCTTCCCCAACCTCTTGAGGTGGAGAAGACAACTCAGGAATTTCATCTTCATGATCTCCCATCGTGTGTGAATCAATGTGCGAAGTAGTCCACCTGAACTATCTATTTCTCCCTCCCAAAGGAGGATGAGATGTAGAAGGTGGAAGTCCTGCTAAACGACGTGAACGGTGGGATGCTGCACCTAAATCCATAATGACTCAAAAAATGAAAAAGACTCTCTAATTACGCAAACCCTAAGCAAGCTAGCATGCATAGAGCATACACCAATATAATCTAAATCCAATAACAAGCAAACAAGGGTAGGATATGTGAGCTCCCGAATGAAGCAGGTATGTCTTTCCTAGGAGAGGCTTGAGACTCCCTACACAACAAGTGGAGGTTCATAACCAATTATTGTGGCCCTCAGCTTCAACTGTGTTGTTCGAACCCAACCTGACTGAGACACCTGTAGAATAACCTTTGCAAAGTACCCCCTTGATAACCTAGGTAAGGAAACTAAGGTCACCTCAATATAATCAATGCTCAGGTGGACAGTCGCAGGTAGGATTGACCGTATGGGTAGGGTAGCAAAGCCTGAAACTCTCAAAAGAGCCCCTAGATACGAATACAACCTTGGAAATATCTCTGGTTCTACTTAGTTATGACTAGGGGTCATCCCAATCAATAACCGCTCACACTGCCTCATGCTTAACTCCCTTGTAAGAGGAGGATCCTTAGAAACACTAATTATATCAAAGAATTTCACACTCTCACCTGGATAGACACATACATGTTATTGTTTAGTGATCTTGGAGAATTTACTCACAATGAACTATTCCAAGACCCTAAAACATAATCTTGTTGGTGTACCCTATCAAAGAAAATAGAGTAATCCATTTTAATTAAGCGTTGATTTTATTTGGCTTTATTACTCAAAAAAGGTAGATGACCATGCAACCAATGGTGTTATGATGCAACATGAAGTAAAATGCACACCTAAAAATCAATGCAAATGCATTGTGTCGAATGAAAAATAGGGCATGCTACTACGTGAAATGCAACATTTTGTTCAAATGACAAATGCAATCATTCCTATATGAAAACCTGACTAATACTTCTCTAAGCAAATCTAGTGCAAGTACCATGCAAAGTACAAAGTGCAATGCATAATGATGCAAAGAAGCAAATATATTTGGATTTTTTGAATAAAAATGAGATAGCAAAGAAAAATAATGATTCTACCACCCCCAAACTCTGCAAGCACAATCAAATAGCACTCACAAAAAGTACTAAGGTAAAAGAACTCTAATGCACCAATCCCAAAACAAAAAATAAAAAATGCAATGACAAGAACATTCTTAAAAAAAATTACCCTAAAAAAAAGTGTCTCTAGTCAGAAACAGAGGTGTATACAGACTCTAGCAGTATCACAGGAGACTCAACAATCATAAAAATTCACCTAGCAACAATCAATCTTCCTCTAAAAGGCATAACTCAGGGCATACACGACTGTATGCAGAAAACCCGCGTATGTAGGTGGATATGGCAGTCAAAACTGCATGTATATGCGACTATGATTTAAAAACTCACGTATAGGAAGAAACATGTATAAAAATGAAGGAAAGCAGATAAGCTGAGACAAAATTCACACCAATCAGACACTACCAGGAAAACATACCCCTAGACCCGACTCAGAAACAGAGAAATCAGAGAAATTCAAGAACATTGAATGCCGATAAAAACCCCCAAAGGAAAATTACTAGGAACTCCCCAGTGGAGTCACCAATTCTGTTATGGAGAGAAATTCCTATGGCTTGGGGTACCACAATAGACAGTTTGACTCCATAAATCAATCATTTCCTATATGTAAGAGAAACCAAATATCTAACACTAAAGGATCTCGATTCATACCTTATTCCAGACGGTTGATGTAGATCCCCGTTGAGCTTTCCAACTCTAGCTTGAATTGATAAATTGCTTCCTCAACATTTAATAAACAAGACAAGAATGCTATATATAATCATGTTAGACCTACTCTAGCATATATAATAAAT
>LPNX010159026.1:277546-317848 GCA_001517045.1 Pseudotsuga menziesii | reverse complement strand
TGGATCAAATATTCATTCAAATACACATTATTGGACAGGAAAATATATTTCTATTAATATAAAACAGAGATTACAATAGAGACAACCTCTATCAGCACGCTTGCGAATCAGGGAAACTGAGTCCCCCACTTGGGCCTCCACCACTTCAGTCGTCCATCTCTCGATAGCAATCTCACAAGAAAAAGGCAAGCTTGGGAATAACACAAAAGTGCTCCAAGGTACAAAGGGATGCAGACTCAAGTATAAGCTCCGGCAACAATAGACTATAGTTTTCTTGCTCTTCAATTCCTCATGCCTTCAATGTATCCAAAGGGTTCCTTATATAGCTCTTCAATGGGGTAATGAAAGGTCGAATCCGAGTGATCTCAAGGAATATGGAAGGCCAAGAGACAAGTGAGTGGGATCCACATCAAGGAAAACTCCAAAAGAATTTGGCCTTTTGCACACATCTCGATGTACGCAGTTTTATGGGTCAAACCTATGTATATACGTGAGAAAGGGTTTAAAAGTCGCGTATGGCAATTTTTGCATGTTTTTAGGGATGATCTTGAAACATTAAAAGTACAAAAATTGTCCATGGGGTCTAAGGAGTCTACAAAGGGACAGGGAAGGCCATAAAAATGTGATTCACCATCTGTGGTAAAATCAACTATAACATGCAGAATCAATGAAAGAAACACAATCACAAGAGAGACACATATTTATCCTAGGAAACCCTGTTATCCACCTGAATGGAACTTCTTCGTCCAAGTGCTGACATTCCTTATGTTGGCACACAAAAGGACATTTATGGATTGAAGGTTGCCTAAACCACTATAGATGGGCATATTATGAATTACATTTATCATCCATCCAGCTGGTTATTTTTACCTTTGAATATGTCAAGTTTTGTACACGCCTTTTATTATATGCAACTCGCGTACATACGCACCTTTTATTAAAGCATGTCGCATGTTGTATGTGAGTATCGTTAATTGCATCTCGCATACAGATTTGTACACGAGTTCCCATTATAGCAACTTGCGTGTCATACGCGAGTTGCCGGTATTAATACCCGCGTACACCTTCCTTTGACATTAAAAATAATAAATTGCAATTACTTGCAATTTGTTAAGCCCTTAACCATAATCACCTTAACTATCTCAACCTCCTTAACCCTCGAAACTGCCTTATTTCAATAAGTATAAATAAAGGCCTTGGGGAGGGTATTAATCAATCATACTTGGAGAGCAAAGTTATGCTGGTGGAGTCTATTCAGAAGTCTTTGGAGCAGTGGAACTCAGAATCCTTTGGCTGCAGAGGATTCCTTGTCTCAAGCGTTGGGTTGTAATCTGAACTCATTCATTATTGTTAATAAAGAGAATCCTTCTTCCATATGTGTCTTGAATGTCTTTCATGTATCATGGTTTGATAAATACTTATGATTAAGCACTCTGTATATGATTTGTCTAACCTGTTTTATATGCATGCATCATCTTGCATTTGAAGGATTTGCTCTTGACAGGTGAAGGAGAAGCATCCCTAAAGGATTTGGAGGAGAAGCAGAGCGGAAGAGGACAAAGCTAGGATCAACCGTCGTATATCGGGTGAGTCTATTCTATCCTCCTATTTCCTTTTCTATACTGTAGGGTCGATTGCCTCCAATTTTTATGAGTATGTTGGTAACCCCAGACCTTCAGTTATAAGGTGTTTATTCCTGTACATGAGAACTGGTGATTCCGCTGGGGAGCCCAGACTGTTGTAGGTTGTTTCTGTCACCCCTGGCCCGTCTTTTCCTTGAAGTTTGTGTGTGGTATTTTATCCTAGTTCATGCTTATCATAGTGTTTAAAATACTTGTGTATCTTTCATATTTTTTGAGAAAAATTTTGTACCTGTACGCCGGTTGATCTGCTACACAGTTGCGTACAGAGGCCTGCATACGTGGGTTGCTCTCTTGGACAGTCGCGTACAGTACGAGATTTTCCCTTATACACAATGACGTACAAGCCTGGAAATAGGGATTTTTAGGCTAGGGTTTGCTTGTCACTGTCTTTGTGTAATTCCTATTTTTTAGTTGGCTTTATTTATGGATACTGTGCTATTAGTCTGAAGACCTTGGTGACCACACTTTGTGCTTTCTCGTAAAGCCCTTGGGTCTCTTGTGTTTGGATTGTCTTCTGGTTGCATCAGTGAAGTAGGTTGGCCTGTTTGGGTTATAGTTTGAAGTGTCTCTATCCGAATCAGTGATCAGGGTTTTGGGCATTGTTTTTCTATTCTATCTTTTGATAATGGTTTGTTTGGTACTTACCTTTATGAGTTTACAGTGATCTGTTGTCATTGTACACACCCAAGCTAGGGTTCCCGGTCTCCCTTTGTTGGTTGATTCTTGGTTGTATTGACCTGTTTGCTTTAGTTTGTTTATTTTATACAGTTCATTTGATCCAAGTATACTCAAGTTTAGTGCATTTTAGGTGCATGGTAGAGTTTGAGCATTTTTAAAAAAGAGAAAAGAAAAACATTTTTAAGCTTTTGCATAAGTAGTTTTCATTTTCAGTTTTAAAATATAACCTCAAAAACCACAAAAACATAGCCTTAGTTTCTGTTTATCATTGCATTTGTTCATCAATATATATTTACAAAAAGAAAAAGAAGTTTTCTTTAATAGTGGTAATTTACTTTGAAAAAAGAATACACCTTTACTTTTTTATTTCTTATTGAGTCAAAAACACCATAGTTCATCACTCCATTTCTTTCTGAGTAAGAAAAAGCCCTTTAAAATGAACGCAATAATTAAAATTTACTAGTAATTTTTATTTTTAGGGGCCTTTCACCTACTAGCTTAGGCTAGACTTATGGGATAGGAAGTGTAAACTTCCCATAAGTTTTAAAATTCAGACGTAGTGGACCTTTCTTTAGGTAAATCCTTGACTTTATCAATTGTATCTGGGAATCTCCTCTCAAAAGGGAGTCAAGCACAAGGCCGCGTGGAGGCATTGGACTGAGGAGATAACCCTCCGATTCCTTGTCAAAATGTAAATCATGACTTTTACGCATCTGAGGATTCTATCCTAGACAGAGTTTCGGGCTCAGCTACCCTGCCCATGCGTACGAGTTAGGCTTGCGACTGTCCCCCCAGACTGTTGGGATAGCTAAGGTAGCCTTTAGTCTCTTGACATTTAGGGTTCATACCTAGGTAAAGTGGAAGGCTATTTCTGGTTCACCTTGGATAGGCTTGGAAGATAACCCTTGTTGTAAGTGTAGGAGGGTGGTGGGTGATTCCTCCACTTGTGCCTAATAACCACTTCAAGGACACCAAGTAATCGTTCTTCAGCTTTCTTCGGGAAAGCATATCTTTCACCCTTGATTGATTATTTGAGGCTTTAGGATTTTTATAGTGTGTGCTCTGTGGTTTTTCCTGTGTTTAGCTGGCCTTAGGGTGTGATTTTTCAAATTTTCGATCATGGAGGACCAACCTATTAGAAGGTAGAGAAGGTTGTGAAACCTTCCTCCTCTCATCACATTGGAGCCTCCACCTCCACCCCAAAGGCGGAGATTGGACACGGACGGTTCATTTGAACCGGTAGGAGTAAGTGAAGTTCTAGGTGAACCAGAACTGATAGCTAACCATTTTGATCTTGATATAGTTGAGATAGAAGACTTGCAAACTGATGAGTTTGCAAGGAATTTTAACACCCCTTGATTGATTTAAACGATCCTGTGATCGTTTATGTTAGACCTTTTGATTCACTTGTTTTAGGTGTCCCTGTGGGTAGGATTATGTCTTCTGTGGAAGAAAGATCTTTTGAATTCACCTCAGCCATTACAGTTGAAGGGGTAATACCTCCCCTAGTAAGTGCCCTTAGATCTAGTATACCTTCTACACCTCTGACTCTAGTGAGCCGGGTGGTCCAACCACCTGTTCACTCAAACCTAGCAGGTACTTCTAGTGATATGGTTACTGGGATCCCTAGTATACCTATTGTTCCTTCTTCCTTTCCATATACTACCCAGAGTGGTCCAGTAGGATCCTCGGTGTTCGTCCAAGGATTTCCTTGGAATGGGGGCCACATTCCCCCATCCACTCCATACGTAGGCCCATCACCTTCGTATGTAGGAGTGCAATTTGGGAACAATACCTCTTATGGGAAAAGTTTTCAAACTCTGATTTTGGCTCCGTTTACGAGCTCTCCCTTTTCGTTATTTAGCGGAGGGATATCGGCTCCTGTATTTCAGACCCCAGTTTCGATTGGGACGGCCCGAAATTCTTATACTGCACCTCCCACACACAATCCTGTGGCTTACAGATGGAATCCATTTCAGAGTAATCTACCCACTTCGCAACCGGTGGCAGGGGAAACCCCACTTTTACCTATGGGCATTCAGGGGTAGCTCCCTCTCTTTTGGGTACCTGGTGTGCAAAACACACATATATAGTTCTAGACCTTTAAAGGGTCACAGTCTCTGTCGGTGTCCTCTAAGTTGACCGGTGCCCCTCGTCGTGACAGACCGGTAATGAAATACATGTCCTCAGTAGTAATCTCCAAAGTCTCACCCTGTAGGTCAAACATCCCCAAATCATGATCCCAATAATTTATCATGAACTCTAATAGGCAGACATTGGCCTGCATGGGTGATGTGCAAAAGAACTTTAATAGCCCACTCGTCTGCAATGCATGTATAGTGGGTGCACTTTGGAGTGCTTCTTGGTCGATTGTTTCATGTTCCCATTCCCTCCATTCCAACACCATCTTCACACCTAGCAAAACAAGTAATTTGATTCATTAATTTCATATAAAATTTCATTTTTTTTACTATAATTAGCTTTTTATCCTTCATGCAGTACATGCGACTGTCTAGTTAGACATGTCGCATACTGTACACGACTATCTCTAAAGGCAACCCGCGTATAGAATGCGTGTACATGAGTCTTTACGCTGTGAACCCGCGTACGCGCTGTGACATGCTTTAGGATGCTTATAATCATGAAATTGGGACTCAAAATTAATAATTGCTAGGATCAAAATGAAGAGCTCGGGGTGTAGGCTTACCTGCAACTTGCGAAATTTGATTTCGTCTGCTAGATTGTCCACAACGATCGAACAAAGGTGGAGGTAGAAACTTACTTCTTATGGCTAAAAATTCCAAATGGTGAGTTTTGTTTTGATTTTCAACTATTTATAGAAATTTTATTTCTCCAAGTGGGTTTTTCCTATAGTTTGAAAATCCATTCAACTAATACCATATTTCTTTTTGCTTTGAAACAGGTTTTTCATCATTATAAAGTGTTTTTTGCTCCAATAGGGTGGTTTTGTCATTTCCAATGCATTTTTGGCATCTATATTCAATCCACATTAACCTTAGCAATCAACATTTTTCTGCGGACTATGGTATTATAAACCATTAGTTCCCTTTTTTTACCATTGTTCTTCCGTGGATAGGACCCTTTTTTCATGAGTATCTTTCTTCAAAGCCTATGTTGTTCTTTGATACTCATGTCGCAACTGTTTCAGGTACAGGGGTATCCTTTTAGCTATTTTTCACGCGAAATAGAGCTTCTTTTGAATCTATTTTTACAAGCTATCCCTTTATAGGACTCCCCACCCTTATGGAGTTTCTTTAGGCCTAGGTCTGACTCCTTCAAAATAGACTTGACTGTCAAGTTAACTTGTCTGTTCAAGCTCGTTAAGAATATGTGAATGGGCATCCGCATCGGTGGTAGGTTATCTCTTTCTTGGACCATGCGGAATAATACGAGAAATGACCCCTCTATTTTCTTTTTGAATTGAGAAGAGTATTCTCAGGCATAGGTTTATCCCTTTTCTGGACCTGAGGGACTAAATTTATGGAAAAGGAACGCCCGGTATGACCTTAGTTTTCTCTTTTTCATGCTCTGGACCTAAACATGAAAAAGATTCCGAGTGTACTTTGTGTCTTTGTCATTCTTGTTAAACAGTTAAGAACAAAGCAACGAGTTTATTGTTGTAAGCCCCATTTCTCGTATTTAAATGGATCTTTCCTAGTGCTCTTGCTTTCCTTCACACTCGTAAAACTCAATCTATTTTATGTTGTTTTGGAAGGAGCGTTGGGTAGGTGGTAATTTAACCTTTTTCGGACCTCCCTGACTAAGTACGAAAAAGGTTCACCTTTTCTTCTATGAAATTCAAGAGAGTTCTTTTGTGGTATGTTTTATAATTTTTCGGCCTTAGGAGACTAAATTGAACAAAAAAGGACCCCCCTGGAGTCTTCTTTCGATTTTTTAGACTCTCTAAATGTGAAAACACCCACTGAGCATTACTAGTTCGGCCTCATTAAATCCACGAATCAGTGACACTATCAAGCATTATTTTCTCTTATCTTCAAGCTTGTTAAAAAATGAAGAGGGATTCGAGTTGACTTTCCTGGACTCATTAAAATTTAACAGGGAAGGTAAGGAAGAAGTTTCTCTTGTTTTCAGTAATGTCAGCATATCCTCCTTGAACATAGCACTCTTTGTTTTTTCTGATAACCATGTCTCAGTGATCACTTTTCGTTCAGCTATTACTTCGAGTTTCCTACTCCTCCTCTTGTCCGTTATACCTGGGGAATCTGATCATGTCTCCTACATGACAGATAATTCTAGTTGTTCTATCTATAAGTTACAAGCTTCCTTGGGTCATCTCTGTGTTGTGCTCATTGTTCAAGGACTTCACCCAATGTTTGATCTATATCCTTCTCCCATCATTATTATATCTGGTATCTATTGTGTCTCCCTTCTTTTACCCAGTTCCTAGTCACTCTTGTGATCCGTTGGAGGATCTATTTCCTTTCTTATCACAGCATGGTTCCGTTTTAGTACTTCCTGATGATGAAGAATTAGAGTTTTGATGATTGTACCTCAGGATTCAATTTCATCATTGGTGAATTCCTTTGCTTCAGTTGTTAATTATTACTTATTGATTGACAAATTGTTGAATCCTTTCCATGTTTGACTTCAACCTACCTTTATTCACATGTCTTGGATTGTACTTGTTATTTGGGATAGTTTATGAAGAACTTAGTTCCTCACCTATGGACTAAGCTGGGAAAGATTATGTTCTATTCATGTACACAGCTTCCAGATCTTTGAAGACTCATCATGATTTTATATTGTGGCTTCGATCCACCTTTGTAATATACATGGTTTAATACTCGTATCATATGATGTAGTCAAATATTGTAAAGAAGCTAGTGTTCCAGTAAATTGAACATAGCATCCTCAGATATGACTTTGTATATGACATTATTATGTATTTGTTTCAGGTACTACCTCTGCTCCATTGGATTTCTGACTTCTCCAAAGATCAAGATTATAATGTATTTTGGCCATCGCTTCCCTCTGACCTCACACATTAGGGGGCATCTATTATCCACCTGAATGGCACTTCTCCATCTGAGTGCCGACATTCCTTATCTTGGCACACAAAAGGACATTTATGGATTAAAGGTTGCCTAAACCACTATAGATGGGCATATTATGAATTACATTTATCATCCATCCAGCTGGTTATTTTTACCTTTGAATATGTCAAGTGTTGTACACGCCTTTTCTTATATGCAACTCGCATACATACGCACCTTTTATTAAAGCATGTCACATGTTGTACGTGAGTATCGGTAATTGCATCTCGCATATAGATTTGTACGTGGTTTCCCCTTATAGAAACTCGCGTGTCATACGCGAGTTTCCAGTATTAATACCCACGTACACCTTCCTTTGACATTAAAAATAATAAATCACGATTACTTGCGATTTGTCAAGCCCTTAACCATAATCACCTTAACTGTATCAACCTCCTCAACCCTCGAAACTTCCTTATTTCACTAAGTATAAATAAAGGCCTTGGGGAGGGTATTAATCAATCATACTTGGAGAGCAAAGTTATGCTGGTGTAGTCTATTCAAAACTCTTTGGAGCAGTGGAACTCATAATCCTTTGGCTGCAGAGGATTCCTTGTCTTAGGCGTTGGGTTGTAATCTGAACTCATTCATTATTGTTAATAAAGAGAATCCTTCTTCCATATGTGTCTTGAATGTCATTCATGTATCATGGTTTGATGAATACTTATGATTAAGAACTCTGTATATGATTTATCTAACCTGTTTTATATACATGTATCATCTTGCATTTGGAGGATTTGCTCTTGACAGGTGAAGGAGAAGCATCCCTGAAGGCTTTGGAGGAGAAGCAGAGCGGAACAAGACAAAGCTAGGATCAATCGTTGTATATCCGGTGAGTCTATTCTATCCTCTTATTTACTTTTCTATACTGTAGGGTCGATTGCCTGCAAGTTTTAAGAGTATGTTGGTAACCACAGAACTTCAATTATAAGGTGTTTATTCCTATACAATAGAACCGGTGACTCCGCTGCGGAGCCCAGACTACTGTAGGTTGTTTCTGTCATCTCTGATGAGTCTTTTCCTTGAATTTTGTGTGTGCTATTTTATCCTGGTTCATGCTTATCATAGTGTTTGAAATCCTTGTGTATCTTTCTTATTTTTTGAGAAAAATTTTGTACCTGTACGCAGGTTGCTATGCTACACAGTCGCGTACAGAAGCCTGCATACATGGTTTTCTCTCTTGGACAGTCGCATACAGTACGCAAGTTTCCCTTATACACAGTCGCGTACAAGCTTGGAAATAGGGATTTTTAGGCTAGGGTTTGCTTGTCGCTGTCTTTGTGTAATTCCTATTTTTTAGTTGGATTTCTTTATGGATATTGTGCTATTAGTCTGAAGACCTTGGTGACCACACTTTGTGCTTTCTCATAAATCCCTTGGGTCTCTTGTGTTTGTATTGTCTTCTGGTTTCATTCTGAAGTAGGTTGGCCTGTTTGGGTTATAGGTTGAAGTGTCTCTGTCTTAATCAATGATCAGGGTTTTGGGCATTGTTTTTCCAGTCTATCTTTTGATAATGGTTGGTTTGTCACTTACCTTTATGAGTTTACAGTGATCTCTTGTCATTGTACACACCCAAGCTAGGGTTCCCGGTCTCCCTTTGTTGGTTGATTCTTGGTTGTATTGACCTATTTGCTATAGTTTGTTTATTTTTTACAGTTGATTTGATCCAAGTATACTCAAGTTTAGTGCATTTTAGGTGCATGGTAGAGTTTGAGCATTTTTAAAAAAGTGAAAAGAAAAACATTTTTAAGCTTTTGCATTTGCTTTTGCATAAGTAGTTTTCATTTTCAGTTTTAAAATATAACCTCAAAAACCACAAAAACATAGCCTTAGTTTCTCTTTATCGTTGCATTTGTTCATCAATATATATCTACAAAAAGAAAAATAAGTTTTCTTTAATAGTGGTAATTTGATTTGAAAAAAGAATACAACTTTACTTTTTTATTTCTTATCGAGTAAAAAACACCATAGTTCATGACTCCATTTCCTTTTGAGTAAGAAAAATCCCTTTAAAATGAACGCAATAATTAAAATTTACTAGTAATTTTTATTTTTAGGGGCCTTTCACCTACTAGCTTAGGCTAGACTTGTGGGATAGGAAGTGTAAAATTCCCATAAGTTTTAAAATTTGTACGTAGTGGACCTTTCTTTAGGTAAATCCTTGACTTTATCGATTGTATCTGGGAAGCTCCTCTCAAAAGGGAGTCAAGCATGAGGCCGTGTGGAGGCATTGGACTGAGGAGATAACCCTCCGATTCCTTGTCAAAATGTAAATCAGGACTTTTACGCATCTGGGGATTCTATCCTAGACAGATTTTCGGGCTTAGCTACCCTGCCCATGCGTACAAGTCAGGCTTGCGACTGTCCCCCTAGACTGTTGGTATAGATAAGGTATCCTTTAGTCTCTTGACATTTAGAGTTCATACCTAGGTAAACCGGAAGGCTATTTCTGGTTCACCTTGGATGGGCTTGGAAGGTAACCCTTGTTGTAAGTGTAGGAGGGTGGTGGGTGATTCCTCTGCTTGTGCCTAAGAACCACTTCAAGGACACCAAGTAATCGTTCTTCAACTTTCTTCGGGAAATAATATCTTTCACCCTTGATTGATTGTTTGAGGCTTTAGGATTTTTATAGTGTGTGCTCTGTGGTTTTGCCTGTGTTTTGCTGGCCTTAGGGTGTGATTTGTCAAATTTTCAATCGTGGAGGACCAACCTATTAGAAGGCCAGGAAGGTTGTGAAAACTTCCTCCTCTCGTCACATTAGAGCCTCCACCTCCACCCCAAAGGCGGAGATTGGACACGGATGGTTCATTTGAACCGGTAGGAGTAAGCGAAGTTCTAGGTGAACCAAAACGGATAGCTAACTATTTTGATCTTGATACAGTTGAGATAGAAGACTTGCAGACTTATGAGTTTGCAAGGAATTTTAACACCCCCTTGACTGATTTAAATGAGCCTATGATCGTTCAGGTTAGACCTTTTGATTCACCTGTTTTAGGTGTCCCTGTGGGTAGGATTATGTCTTCTACGAAAGAAAGCTCTTTTGTGTTCAACTTTGTCGTTCCAGTTGAAGGGGTACTACCTCCCCTGGTAAGTGCCCCTAGATGTAGTATACCTTCTACGCCTTTGAATCCAGTGAGCTGGGTGTTCCAACCACTGGTTCACTCAAACCTAGCAGGTACTTCTGGTGATATGGTTACTGGGATCCCTAGTATACCTATTGTTCCTTCTTCCTTTCCATATACTACCCAGAGTGGTCCAGTAAGATCCTCGGCATTCGTCCAAGGATTTCCTTGGAATGGGGGGCACATTCCCACATCCACTCCATACATAGGCCCATCACCTTCGTATGTAGGAGTGCAGTTTGGGAACAATACCTCGTATGGGAAAAGTTTTCAAACTCTGATTTCGGCTCCATTTACGAGCTCTCCCTTTTCGTTATTTAGCGAAGGGGTACCGGCTCCTGTCTTTCAGACCCCAGTTTCGATTGGGACGGCCCGAACTTCTTATACTGCACCTCCCACACACAATCCTATGGCTTACGGATGGAATCCGTTTTAGAGTAATCTACCCACTTCACAACCGGTGGTAGGGGGAAACCCCACTTTTACCTATGGGCATTCGAGGGAAGGTCCCTCTCTTTTGGGTACCTGGTGTGCAAAACACATATATATAGTTCTGGACACTTAAAGGGTCACCGCCTCTGTCGGTGCCCTCTAAGTTGACCAATGCTCCTCATCATAACAGACCGGTAATGAAATACATGTCCTTAGTAGTAATCTCCAAAGTCTCACCCTGTAGGTCGAACATCCCCAAATCATGATCCCAATAATTTATCATGAACTCTAATAGGCGGACATTGGCTCGCATGGGTGATGTGCAAAAGAAATTTAGCAGCCCACTCGTCTGCAATGCATGTATAGTGGGTGCACTTTGGAGTGCTTCTTGGTCCATTGTTTCATGTTCCCGTTACCTCCATTCCAACACCATCTTCACACCTAGAAAAACAAGTAATTTGATTCATTAATTTCATATAAAATTTAAATTTTTTTAAACTATAATTAGCTTTTTATCCTTCACGCAGTACATGCGACTGTCTATTTAGACATGTCGCGTATTGTACGCGACTGTCTCTAAAGGCAACCTATGTACAGAACACGTGTCTGTGAGTCTTAACGCTGTGAACCCGTGTATGCGCCGTGACATGATTTAGGATGCTTTTAATCATGAAATTGGGACTCAAAATTAATAATTTCTAGGATCAAAATGAAGATCTCAGGGTGTAGGCTTACCTGCAACTTGCGGAATTTGATTTTGTCTGCTAGATTGTCAACAACGATCTAACAAAGGTGGAGGTAGAAACTTGCTTCTTATGGCTAAAAATTTCAAATGGTGAGTTTTGTTTTGATTTTCAACTATTTATAGAAATTTTATTTCTCCAAGTGGGTTTTTCCTATAGTTTGAAAATCTATTCAACTAATACCATATTTCTTTTTTCTTTGAAACAGGTTGTTCATCATTATAAAGTGTTTTTTGCTCCCATAGGGTGGTTTTTTCATTTCCAATGCATTTTTGGCATCTATATTTTATCCACATTAAACTTAGCAATCAACATTTTTCCACGGACTATGGTATTATAAACCATTAGTTCCCTGTTTTTACCATTGTTCTTCCGTGGATAGGACCCTTTTTTCATGAGTATCTTTCTTCAAAGCCTATGTTGTTCTTTGATACTTATGCCGCAACTGTTTCAGGTATAGGGGTATCCTTTTAGCTATTTTTCACGCCAAATAGAGCTTCTTTTGAATCTCTTTTTACAAGCTATCCCTTTATAGGACTCCCCACCCTTATGGAGTTTCTTTAGGCCCAGGTCTGACTCCTTCAAAACAGACTTAACTGCCAGGTAAACTTGTCTGTTCAAGCTCGTTAAGAATATGTGAACGGGCATCCGCATTGGTGGTAGGTTATCTCTTTCTCGGACCATGCAGAATAATATGAGAAAGGACCCTTCTCTTTTCTTTTTGAATTGAGAAGAGTGTTCTCAGGCATAGGTTTATCACTTTTTCGGACCCGAGGGACTAAATTTACGGAAAAGGAATGCCCAGTATGAGCTTAGTTTTCTCTTTTTCATGCTCTGGACCTCAACATGAAAAAGATTCTGAGTGTACTTTGTGTCTTTGTCATGCTCGTTAAACAGTTAAGAACAAAGCAACGAGTTTATTGTTGTAAGCCCCATTTCTTGTAATCAAATGGATCTTTCTGAGTGATCTTACTTTCCTTCACACTCGTAAAACTCAAGCTATTTTATGTTGTTTTGGAAGGAGCGTTGGGTAGGTGGTAATTTAACCTTTTTCGGATCTCCCTGACTAAGTACGAAAAAGGTTCACCTTTTCTTCTACGGAATTCAAGAGAGTTCTTCTGTGGTATGTTTTATACTTTTTCGGTGTCAGGAGACCAAATTGGACGAAAAAGGACCCCCCTGGAGTCTTCTTTGGATTTTTCAGACTCTCTAAATGTGAAAATACCCACTAAGAATGTACTAGTTTGGGCTCATTAAATCCACGAATCAGTGACACTATCAAGCATTATTTTCTCTTCTCTTCAAGCTTGTTAAAAAATGAAGAGGGATTCGAGTTGACTTTCCTGGACTCGTTAAAATTTAACAGGCAAGGTAAGGAAGAAGTTTCTCTTGTTTTCAGTAGTGGCAGCATGTCCTCCTTGAACATAGCACTCTTTGTTTTTTCTTTTACCCATGTCTTAGTGATCACTTTTAGTTCAGCTATTATTTCGAGTTTCCTACTCCTCCTCTTGTCCGTTATACCTGGGGAATCTGATCATGTCTCCTACATGACATATAAGTCTAGTTGTTCTATCTATAAGTCACAAGCTGCCTTGGGTCATCTCTGTGTTGTGCTCATTGTTTAAGGACTTCACCCAATGTTTGATCTATATCCTAATCCCATCATTGTTATATTTGGTATCTATTGTGTCTCCCTTCTTTTACCCAGTTCCTAGTCACTCTTGTGATCCGTTGGAGGATCTATCGCCTTCCTTATCATAGCATGGTTCCATTTCAGTACTTCCTGATGACGAAGACCTAGAGTTTTGACAATCGTACCTCAGGATTCACTTTCATCATTGGTGAATTCCTTTGCTTCAGTTGTTAATTATTACTTATTGATTGACAAACTGTTGAATCCTTTCCATGTTCGAATTCAACCTACCTTTATTCACATGGCTTGGATTGTACTGGTTCTTTGGGATAGTTTATGAAGACCTTAGTTCCTCACCTATGGACTAAGCTGGGCAAGATTATGTTCTATTCATGTACACAGCTTCCAGATATTTGAATACTCATCATGATTGTATATTGTGGCTTCGATCCACCTTTGTAATATACGTGATTTAATACCCATATCATATGATGTACTCAAATATTGTAAAGGAGCTAGTGTTCTAGTAAATTGAACATAGCATCCTCAGATATGACTTTGTATATGACATTATTATGTATTTGTTTCAGGTACTATCTCTGCTCCATTGGATTTCTGAGTTCTCCAAAGATCAACATTATAATGTATTTCAGCCATCGCTTCCCTCTGACCTCACACATTAAGGGGCATCTGTTATCCACCTAAATGGCACTTCTCCATCCGAGTGCCGACATTCCTTATGCTAGCACACAAAATGAAATTTATGGATTGAAGGTTGCCTAAACCACTATAGATGGGCATATTATGAATTACATTTATCATCCATCCAGCTAGTTATTTTTACCTTTGAATATGTCAAGTTTTGTACGCACCTTTTCTTATATGCAACTCACGTACATACGTGCCTTTTATTAAATCATGTCCCGTGTTGTACGTGAGTATAGGTAATTGCATCTCTCGTACAGATTTGTACGCGGGTTCCCCTTATAGAAACTCGTGTGTCATACGCAAGTTTCCAGTATTAATACCCACGTACACCTTCCTTTGACATTAAAAATAATAAATCATGATTACTTGTGATTTGTTAATCCCTTAACCATAATCACCTTAACTATCTCAACCTCCTCAACCCTCGAAACTGGCTTATTTCACTAAGTATAAATAAAGGCCTTAGGGAGGGTATTAATCAATCATACTTAGAGAGCAAAGTTATGCTGGTGGAGTCTATTCAAAAGTATTTGGAGCAGTGGAACTGAGAATCCTTTGGCTGCAGAGGATTCCTTGTCTCAGGTGTTGGGTTGTAATATGAACTCATTCATTATTGTTAATAAAGAGAATCCTTCTTCCATATGTGTCTTGAATGTATTTCATGTATCATGTTTTGATGAATGCTTATGATTAAGCACTCTGTATATGATTTATCTAACCTATTTTATATACATGTATCATCTTGCATTTGGAGGACTTTCTCTTGACAGGTGAAGGAGAAGCATCCCTGAAGGCTTTGGAGGAGAAGCAGAGTGGAAGAGGACAAAGGTAGGATCAACCATCATATATCGGGTGAGTCTATTCTATCCTCTTATTTCCTTTTCTGTACTCTAGGGTCGGTTTCCTGCAAGTTTTATGAGTATGTTGGTAACCCTAGACCTTCGGTTATAAGGTGTTTATTCCTGTACAACAAACCCTCAAGGGGAAGAAAACCCAACAAAAATTCCTCTGTATAAAATGTATAAGATAAACCCCAAAAACATATAATACTCCTCCTTCTTATATGTATCTCTCTCTCTCTCTCCCATGTGCTACACAAGTAAGTGTGTCTGTGTTCAAATGAGAAGCACATCCACTCTATTTATACTCTTTTTTGTCAGCTGACTTTTACCCTAAACAAGTCGGCCCCACTAAACTGTCTGGGCCAACTTCACCTAGGAAATCACAAAATAATATTTTATTATATTCATTAGGGTATTAATGAATTTACTTACAATAGAGGCTTTAGGTCATGACTCTATGATGACCAATTATAATAGTAACATCTTGACGGAGGAATAATAACATCTCCCTTAGGGTACATCAATAAAATACATTTAGAATATCCTTTGAAGTTACAATATTCAACATAAATTTATCTAATTTATCAATCAGGGATAGGATTAAGAAAAATATATCCAACCTTTTTTCCACCCCACTCTCACCCACCCTGCCATTACACTAGGTAGGGCATATAAGGACAGTATCCACATCCACTAGTTCAGCCCTTTCAAATATTTCTTCAAAATAAGCACTAAGATGATCCATCTTTGCTTTCTAATCCCAAATATCACAAGCTGACCAGGTGAATTTTAGTTATCCCGCAATCACCAAATTGGGGAGATTAAAATTCCCCTCATCCACAATCCTGTCCCATAATTTTTCTTTCGGTATATATGGCCCATATATATTTATTAGATTAATTTTCTCAAAGAAATTCAAAATGTGACCCGATAATAATATACCTCCAATCACAGATAAATACTTTAGTTTTTCCTTACTAGGGTCACAGGAAACCAGTAATCCCCTAGATAAACCCACCACATCCACCAATGCCACCTCCATCCAGCTTTTATTTTTAGAAAAAAAGAACTTGTTTTTTTACCTGAGACCATTTTTTCTTGTAAGAACACCACATCAAGCTTTTCCCAATCCAAAATCCTTTGAATGGCAAAGTGTTTATGGAGGCCCCCCACTATCTAGATATTTATGGGTGTACAAATAATTTCTTAACCCTAGCTAGGTCTTTGATGCCTCTAAGAACCCTAGAGTCATATGTGGACAGTGATGGAGAAGGAACCGACAAGGAAGAAGAAGCAGGAAAAATTGGTCCTTTTTGTTTCTTCTTGCACTGCGGGTTTTGAAAGGTGAAAATCAGATTTTAGACCCCCCAAAAAGGTCCCCCGGGGAGTAGTATGTAGATGAATACTATCTCGACATTTCATACCGAATGTTGTTCATTGGTAGGATCAGAAACATGGAGGGGAAACCCATTTGCAGTAACACCTGAAAAGGTTTTCAAAGGATTCATCTTTAGAGTATCACTATAATAGATGGGGATGATAGAGGGCCTTAGAGAGCTGAGGGGAGGGGATGACGGGGAGGGAGTGGGATCTTCTTCGACAATCACCCCGATGCTAACTTGAGTATCCAAAACCCCAACTCTATATTTTGTGGTTATAATTGGGGAGAGGGGAAGAAGATCCAACTTACCCTCATCTAGGGCTTTAATATTATCCAGACCTCTGCCATTGCCTCTCGACCTTGGTGAGGGATCCACCGAAACCACTGATGACCGAAACTCTGGCTTATTTTTCTTACTGATAGGTCCAACCCCGGGATTCAATGGATCAGAGACCCCCTTGTAGAAAAAAGTCACGAGGGCTTCACTTATTGACCAATATCCTATCACGTTAGTTCATATTGTGGGTTTTAAAATTATCAAAAATTGAACAAATATATTGCAGGTATTGGGGGGGATGAGGGGTTTATTGTGGGGATGGGTAGGGTGGTTTATAAGGATTGAGGTATAAAAAGGGGTGGGGAGGAGGTTTTAAGTATTGGGAGGGGGTTTCAACATAAATAATTTGGGGCAATATCTCTGGAAATTAAGGGTATTCTTTAATATCTCACGATCGCACGTGCTATGTGAGAGGTTCACTAAGTGAAGTCCCCATGAAAAAATTAGTGCCTGCCAGAACTGATTTTCCCACAGTATCCCCCTTAATTTCCAGTGACTTTACAAAATCGCAATATTTAGAATTTAACAATGTGACAAAATATGGGTTGAGACAATTCAACTTACTCAAATATGGATGGTCCACTAGAAGCGTGGGATCACATGTAGTCGGGAGATAAACTAGAGAATCCAATAGGTCGGTTCCACCAGCACCCGAATCATATGACGACCAATCTTCCACTTCCACCAAATCGCGTTTAGATTTTGATCTAGATGACGAGCAGTTTTTCTAGAGATGACCAATCTCCTTGCATTTTTTAGTAGCGAAACGAAATCCCCCAGTAGTCCATAGACTGGGGAAAATTGCAGTCATTCCAATATATCACAAATTTTTCATGCAAACCCTTATTCATATCAATCTCAACCAGAACTTGACCTAGCCTCTTTTCAATACCATGTAACATCTTGAAATATAAGTGAATGAATCGACCTATATGATTACCAATAGAATTCGATGCTGCCATGGTCCAAAACACAATAGGTATATATGGTAAAAGGACCGATATGTGACAGAACCTCAAGCCCTTCGACGTTGAATCAAACCCATAATGCTAACGACGCAACATCAAACTGTCGTGACCCCTCAACCAGGTCGACTTGAGAACAAAATTAGTATGGGATTCAGTTCAAAACACAAAACCATACCAACCTTTTTGAAAAACAAATATGGTTGAACTATACCCAAGGATAGTCCCCCAAAACCTAGCTGCCCAAGCCTCAATGTCCCTATAGGTCATAGCCTTGTAACTAAATTTTCCCACTAGCCCCCTCAAAGTCATCCCGACCACATCCTCCAGACCAACACCCCTCCCTAGAGACATCATATCCTCATCCCAACACATTTTCCACTTACGATAGTTACTAATGTTCCTCTTCTTGAAAGTTTTTCTTCGGAAGACCTGTGAAGACTCACCTCCATTTGCTGCTTTAGAGCATGCAGGTTGACAAATATTCAATTCTTTTTTGGTTCCCAATGTTCAAATGATCGTTGGATAAGGAAATTTTCCTAGAATATCGTCAGATCCATCCAACACTTCTCCTTTGAACATCTGATCCGACAACCGATGCCCATACTCAAACCCCAAATACTTAGCCGAATCTTGGACAAGACGAATGTTCAACCCATCCCTTTTCAAACCACTATGAGAAAGTAGCCACTAAGTCATGCTTCAAAACTTAGTCTTCTCTTTGTGATACCAACACATAGACCACAACTCCAAAACACAAGATGAGAAAGTGACCCACTAGCCCTAAGTAAAACAAGATTCCAATTCCAGCTCTAGCACCAACAAAACCACCACCAGAGCACCGACACTTAGATAAGAAGGATATTTCAACACACAGAAGGTCAAGCAGACAAAGGAAAATCCAAAGCGAAGGATCTCCTTGACACACGATTCCAAAATGTCTGAGTGTCCAAGCTTGTACAAGGTCACGTGGGTTGACCACATCCAAAAACCAGACACTATCACCAGCAAAACACTAGATGGAACACCCAAAAAGAAACACAAGCCACCTGAAAACCCTAAAGGGTCTTGAAAAACTGACCACCCAAATTATGCCCCTTTTTTAAAAAACTTAGAAATTCGATAGTATAACCCACCTTCGATTGACAGTGAAATATATCCATTTAACCCAATACAGTATAGTTTAACCCAATTATAACGACCATTGAACAAATGGAGGGAGCACTCAGTAAGCCACCAAAGCCAAAAAATACCCATAAATAAATCTACTCCAAGAGCCATCACCCACCTCAACCGCTATGGCACCCACCAATAACTAGGTCAAACCTAAACCCTAAACCTAATCCTAACCCAAAAATATATAAAGGGCATAGATTCAATTTGATATCAAATATACATTCTGTGTACTTTAAGAAGTACACATTTTCTTTTTTCATACATTATAATTTTGTGTTAATTAAAGTGGTTCTTCTTACCAAAGGAGTCTAAATAATATTCCAAATATATATGTTTATTATTTTTTAATTATATTTTATTAAATATACTAGCTTAAACATTTTTTTATGACATCTAAACATTTATATATAGAAGCTACCCTTTCCAAATATATAATCATTTAAATGTGTTTTTTTCTTTTAATTGTTGTGTAAGAATATGGTATTTTTTTAATTATTGTGATGTGATAAACTATTTTTGAAAGAATATACATACATATAAATATGCAAAATATTTCTATGCATTTCTGTCCTTTTCGAAGATGGTATATAATGTAGAGTAGATGGTTTAGACTTAATGTGTCTAACCTTCGAGGAATCAAAATGAGAACCTACACAGTATGTTGGATTATTGAATATATCTTAACAACAATGTCACCAATTGATTGAGATAACCCTCAAGGCCGCACACATGCACAAACATTTTTCAAACAAAAACTTCATGGGATCCCCATGTCTTGATGGAGGGTTGCTTAATAGCAAACCATGATAGTGGTTGGTAATCACAAGGGACTCAATTAGATTTGTACTTGTGACCTATGGTAACCATGTCGGAAACACTCATTGAGTAGATGGTTGATTTGATTAAACATGGCCCTTGAGTCTACACACACACACGTGTGTGTGTGTGTACATATATATATAAGTTTTGCATATTCATAGACAATGATAAACACTTGTCATTTAACTGAAGAAGATTCAAGAAACTAGCTATGTAAGAGCAATTTTCCATCCAATTGTAGGTATCAATTGCAAAAACTATCTTTAAGTCAGGAAAAACCATGATAGTGGTTGGTAATCACAAGGGAATCAATTATATTTGTACTTGTGACCTATGGTAACCATGTCAGAAACATGTATTGAGTGGATGGTTCAATTGATTAAGCATGGCCCTTGAGTCTACACACACACACGTGTGTGTGTGTGTGTGTGTTTGTATACACACACACACACACACACACACACACATATATATATATAAAAGTTTTGCATATTCATAGACAATGATAAACACTTGTCATTTAACTAAAGAAGATTCAAGAAAGTAAGTAGCTATGTAAGAGCAATTTTCCATCCAATTGTAGGTCTCAATTGCAAAAACTATCTTTAATTCGGGATATGATTCCAACAAGGAAAAGAAAATAGTTATAGGCTTCATTCTCTTAACCCAACACATTTTCTCTGATGCTTAACCATATTTCTCACCACAGAGAATTGCAAATATCTCATTCAGCAATCCTAGCCATAGAAATCTCTTTTATTGCCCCACACGACACAAGGAAGATCTACTCTTTCTATACTCAATAGTCCTGTAAAGCATCTTTATTTGTTGTATGCTTTTAGAATATCACCTATAAAATCAAATCATGGATTCAAAAGCATCCAAAAAGAAACAAATGTACAATAGGAAAAAATTTCCTAACTTTCTCAACCTCTATGATCACCTACAACCATCATTTTCACTCTATGTCTACACTTTCCTTTTCACAATGCTATTTTTGGGTTTCTTTCTCGGTCTGGTAATTAGAAATGGAGAGAATAACATGAATTGCTACATACAGTATAAATTATGCATAGAAAGTGACTAAGAGAGTCTAATTAAAATAAAAGGATTGATGAAAAGGCAATTGACATTACTTTTGACCATAGAATGAAGGACTATTAATATTTTCATTGTAAGCATATTCATCCCATGCTTCCATAACTACACGAAAAAACTTTCCCACCAACTGCTCACATGCATTCAATAACTGGATTTAATAAGTTTGATAGGAATTAAATACATATTTAAGGCACATGGAAGGAAATAGATGAGTTCTAAGTTTGACACTTTGCAAAATAGAATTTACTTTCCCATAGCCCCCCCTTCCTCTTCCCCTCTAATGGAATCAAATCCCCTCTAGAGCTCCTAAGACAACCATTTTATATCATTATATTATTTTCCAATAGAATATCTACATAGTTTTTGAGTCATTGTGACAAGCATAAAATATGGTCCTTACAAAATTTTACATCATACATGCCTAGCTATTCACTAATCGAGCCTTGAACTTGAGATATGCACTAAGAAGTTTTATTAGTATAGTTATATCATTTAAATAAATATAATTTAATACATTACAAGGGTAAAAAATGAGGTATTGAATTTCCCTCTCCCTTGGAATAACATCGTCCTTGATGTTTCCTCAAAATTAGAACAAAAATGGGTATGCATATTTCATGGCATCCTCCCATACCCATGTATCGTCATTGGGACCAAAGTGCTTCCATTTTCCCTTTACTTGTTTGATCGCTCAGTTCTAGAGCAATTTTACTTTTATTTCAACGATGCATAATGGCTATGTTTGGCGCTTTCCCTTTGATTCCACTTAAATCAAATTCCAATCAATCACATGGTTAGGATCATGTACATATTTCTTAAGTAAATAAACATGAAAAACATTATGAGCTCTAGTGTTAGCAGATAATTCACTCTCATATGATACTAGCTCTATCCTCTCAAGCACTTCAAATTTCCTACAATATCATGTTTCTAGCTTAGCAGAACTTCCAAGTTTCAAAGAACTCTTCATTAGCCTCACTTGGAGGTAAACATGATCCCTAAATTCAAATTTGTATGCACTCTATTTTTATCTGCATAATTGTTTTTGTTTGTATTGGGTTGCTTTCAAATTTTCTCTAATTTTCTCTAATTTTTGTTCCATTTACTTAATCGTTTCATGCCTAAAAAAAAAATTATTTACTGGATTATCTCAACTAAATAGTGTTCTACATCTTCTTCCATACAATGCTTCAAATGGACTCATTTTCAATGATATTTGATGTCCAATGTTATATGCAAAATCTACCATGTGTATATAATCCTCTAACTTGGATGGTTTACCATTCACATTCATGCGAAGCATGTCCTCGTTCACTTGATTTACTCTTTCAGTTTGCCCATCTTTTTGTGGATGGTAACTAGTGCTAAAGTTCAACTATTTAAGAAAATTTACGAAAAATATTTTTTCAAAAGTTGGATGTAAACTTTATATCTATGTCAGATACAATTACTTTGGGTAACCCATGCAATCTAATATTTCCTTCATAAATAATTTTTTTATCCCATTAGTCTTGTGAGTGGATTTAACATGAATAAAATAAGTCGTTGTAGATAATTTATCCACCACAACTATGATATAATCATGCTTTCTTGGAGTTGTCGATAACTCATTAATAAAATCCATGGTTATCACTTCCCACTTCCATTATGAAATTGAAAATTGTTGTAATAAACATACTAGGTGTTAATGTTTAGCCTTAACTTGTTGGCATTCCATGCATATATAAATATATTCAGCAACATCTTTCTTCATCCATGGCCAAAAATATTGTTTCCTTGATGTAGCAATTATTTTCGAGTAGCTTGGATATACAAAATATGAAATTTTATGGATTTCATGCATAATAGTTCTTCTCAAGATTGGAAAATTAGGAATATACATTATGTTTTTATAATTAATAAGTATATCATCCTCCAATTTACAACCTTCATACTTATAGAACAAATTTCTGGAGTGACCACGGTTGCATTTTTTAGTTGATGTTTCGAATCCTCAACTATATCAATCATTATGGAAGTTAGACGATGTTCCTAATGATGGATCCAGTTGAGGATTTGAAACATTGACTAAAAAATGGAAACCTTGGTCACTTCAAAAACATGTTCTATTAGCAAAGATCACCACGGAAATCTAAAAACTCTAACCTTCATACCTTTCTATAAATTCTCTTATTTATCTTTCACTCGTTATTCATCTTTAAAAAGGGGATAAAAAATCCTTTGTCTCAAACATATTTGGAAAATTTTAATTGATATCACATGCATTATATGCATTTTCCTACTGATTTCATCAATTACTTTTATCTCTTTTCATTTTATGTGTTTGATATCAATAAAATTTTCAACCATCTATCTTATCTAGAATTTAAATTTCCTACTCAAAACAAATATTCCATACCATAGTGGTGAGTTCCAAGCTCAACTTTTATTCCCATAAAAAGATGCCTTCACATTTTTAAAGCATGCACTACTGCAGCAAGTTCTGAGTCAAGTGTAGAATAATTATGTTCATATTATTTCACTTCCATGACTCATAACATACCACTTGATTGTCTTGTATAACAACTCCACGTATTCCTTTCTTACACACATTTTTACGCACTACAAAATTATTTTATGGGTTTGCAATTTTTAGAATTGGAGCACTAGCAAGAATTTTTTTCAACAAATGAAAACTTTTTTCACATTCTTGTGTACATTCAAACTTGATCCTCTTATTTTACAAAGAATTAATTGATTGTGCAACCTTGGAAAATCAGTCAATTAACCCTCTATAATAACCAAAAAAATCCATAAAACGTCTTACATTTGTTACTTTATTTCAAGTTGGCTAATTCATATTTGCTTCAATATGGATCCACATATATACCTTCCTCTAAAATAATGTGACCCAAATAGTGAATTTGTTTTTGGTAGAAATCATATTTGTTTAGCTTTGCATATAATTTATGCTTCCTTAGCACTTTCAAAACCTTTCTCAAATGTTCTTCATTTCCTCTTCATTATTGGAATAAATGAGAATATCATCTAGAAAAACAAACATAAATTTACCAAAGTAATTGTTGAAAATTTTATTCATGAGACACATAAATGTATCTAGTAGATTAGTGAAACTGAATGGCGCCACCACAAACTCATAATGGCCATAACTTGTTCTAAATGTTGTTTTGTGGATGTCTTATTCTTTAATTCTAGCTTGGTGGTAACCGAACCTCAAATCAATATTTGAAAATACATTCTCCCCTCTCCTTTGGTCAAGGAGGCCATCGATTCATAATAAATAGTACTTGGTGTTCATAGTAACCTTATTTAGTTGCATGTAATTAACACATAACTTGAGGATTTAATCCTTATTTTCCACAAATAGTACTAATGCTCCACATCGAAACACACTTGTGTGCGTGTATTTCTTTCCCAATAACTCTTGTAATTGTATTCATCTCTAATAACTTTGGGATACACATTCTATAAGGTGTTTTCAACATTGGTGCAATTCCTAACACAAGATCAATTGCGAAATCAATATTTATTTTTGGAGAAATTCTTAGCACTTCATCAATGAACATATCATTGAATTCTTGCAAGACAGAATAGTCTTTCATCTTTAGACCTTTACCTTTTGTTAATCCTAACACATAGACTGCATATAATTGACATCACTTTTTGAAATATTTCTTTAGTTGCAAATCTGAAATATACAAAACATCATTTGTTTTTAGAATGCCCCTTATTGTCCTTGGGTTTCCTTTTTCATCAAGGCATTCCAATTTTTTATTGTAACAATTTGATGTGCTTCCAACCAATCGATTCCAATGAGTACATCATAAAAACCAAATGGAAAACTATTCAAATTTTCCCATGTGAATAATCCATCCATCTCAAATAGACATTTCTCCATCACTTCACAAACTTTTCTTTATGTTCCAGTGGCCAATTGGACTAGCCATGATTTACTATGCTTGTTGTTCTCATGCGCACATTTTCCAACAATTATACGAGTCACGTAACTGTGACAAGATACAGGGTCAATAAATATATTGCTAAGCAATATTACCTTCAACTTCAACCACAATTTATTGATGATGTACTTTGCATTCCTCTAGTGCAACATAAATTCTAGGCACATTCCTTGCTACATCTCCAACAATGGTAGCATCTTGAATTTTGTGAACATGCTTGGAATTTCCATTACATTGTGTACAATTTATGAGCAAGTGATCTTCTCCACATCCCCAACACTAAATACGCACCCATATTTTCTCTCCCATAAACTTCAATGGCTTAGCCTCATCGTGTGATGGTTGTTTTTGTTGATATGTGTAATATGGAAGCTTGAATTATTTATTTCTTTAATCAAACTTCTCCTTCATATTTTCTTCCCATGCCTTATGGAATTTTGGCTTGCTTTTTTTTATCATAGAAATACTTATCTTTCCTTATCGTCTCATTTAGAGTTTGGTGTTAATTAAACTCAATTTTGTCCATGTATGACTGATGTAATCCTCATACCAAACATTGAAGTTTTACTTTATCATCTCTAATGAACTTAATATATCTTAGTAGCTCCAAGAATTTTTTTTCATATTCATCTATGGTTATTTCACCCAAATTTAAATCATGGAATTATTTATTTTATTGAATCATAGTATCTAGCAAATAGGTACCTGAGCTACTTCCAAACAATCTTTTTTTCATTGATCTTTTTACTTGCATGAGATTCTCCCACCAAATTGATGCTTTGCCATTGAAATTAATTATGGGAACTCCTCCTTCATGTTTATAAATCAATCATGGATTTGGAAATATTTCATCATCACAAGAAGTTGAACCTTAGATTCTTGTCCATATTTTACTTCACCGTCAAATATAAGGGGTTTGACCTTCCAAAATTCTCCATGTGAGTTGTTGAAAGGCTTCTTTATCTTATTTCAGTGCGATGATGAACAAACAATTATTGATTGAGTCCTTAAGGAAGATGAGTCATTAGCATAGAATATGTTCTACCTCTAGATATTCTTATTCTAATATGGGACCTCTTGTGAGAATATTTCTTAGAGTTATTCCCACTCCTATCATCATTGTTTGAATTATGATCATGATGCATTGTCCTCTGTATGGATATTCTAGGTCAAGTCTTTTGAACTTTGACCTCAACTATCATTAATATGGAACTGTATTATTTACTTTCATTCTCCTATTGATTGTATTTCCATTGGTTATGACCATGCATTTCAAAATTACCATTTTGACTATTTTTTTACACTTTTCATGTATATGCGTTTAGTCTCAAAGAGCAACTACAACCACTTATCAAATAAAATATAAGGAGAACCAAGAAATTTTTTGTAATCAGTGTTGATAGTACATTTGATATTGATTACTAAACAACTTTCAGATCATTGATCTGAAACTCTAGTCAATTTCTATAAATTTCTAGAATTGGCTACTTTGATTTGAATCTTTTAAGATTTGACATATTTGTCAAAGATTGTTATATTTTGAATTGAAAATAAGTGAAATTTTTTCACTTGAACAAAGTTGTTCAAATTAGTAAGAAGGTAAAATGTCTAGAAAATAAAAATTTTGAGTTTAGAATTCTTGGGTCATTTTTACTTCATATAAATAAAATTTTCTTATTTTTTCCTCAATTTCTCAAATGGAATTTATCCATTATTTTTGATAACTAGGAAATACTGTCAAATTTTGAGAAAATATGAAGATACTTTAACTTTAAAACTTTTTTATAAACAAATCAAGTGCATGTATATCTCATAAAACAATTCAAACACAAATTATTCCATCCATAAGACACATTATCTACCCTGGGAAAACCCTCCAAATCCGGAGGATGAAAAACCCAACAAGCAATCCTTTGAGCATGATAGATAATAGTAGAGAATGATTTTATAACACTTGTATATTTCTTGATAAGAGATATCTAAGTAGTAGTAGATAATAAATATCATATTGAATACTATCATAGCCTTTCCAAGTGCATAATACTCTAATAACAAGCTTATTCAGTCATACAATGAGAGGTAGCTAATGGTTCCATGAATTTGGGCATTGTGAACACTGTGTGCACTATCCACACATTACCTATTGCACCTTCCTTGACTTGGTTCCAAGTTGTCACCTCGTAATTATCTCCCACACTAAAGATATGCGCCCTCCATTAATTCATTGGTGTTAACTGCCTCTAACTGAACTGAACTGAATGTGAATTTATTAACTATTGATTGACCATTAGTTAGGAATTTTAACTAAATGTATTTAGTGCTTCACAATAAATGCCATCCACAATAGCCACTTCGCATAAATCAGGGAAGATATTCCTTAATTAATTAAAAATTGTCTTCCACAACTTAGACTTAATTGATGTCTGTGCAATTCGAGTTCACTGGAGGTCTGACATGGGAAATTCAAACCCTTACTCTATCTTTGTTCTAATCTCATTTTTCATTTAATTAATTCGGCATGGTCCATGATTGTTTAATTAATTAATAATATTTATCATATCATACTTTGAAGAACTATTTACAACCTATGATCATATGTATTACCCCAGGTCATATAGGCATATGTGTTACACCTAAAATCTACATAGATATAATTGGACCCTAATTAACCTCATAATTGACCACTAATTACCCCCAATTATCACTCATTGCACCAAAATGACCCCTTCTTGACCACTAATTATCCCTAAATAATCCATGCTTACCAGTAATTAACCCTTAATAACCTCTAAATGAACTCTACTTTTTTCCAAGGAAAACCTCGTGGAGAAACCTATTGGGTTTTTCTAAACATTCATAGATGTCATATTCCCCAGTAAATCCATCGATGTAGACTAGTGTGCCTCACACAAAAGGATTCGAAATGGGAACATGTCACCATCAACCTAACTAAATGCCTAACATCATGGATAAATACTAGTTTAGCTAAGACCTTGGGCTTAAATGGCCCCTACTTACCCATAATTGACCCATAGGTGCCATTAATTGCCCCTAGTTAACCCCTAATTGACCCCTAATTAAATCCTAATTACCCCATAGTTCACCCCTATTAACTAGTAATTACCCCTAAATAAGTCATGCTTACCAGTAATTAACCCTTGATAACCTCTAAATGACCCCTACGTTTTTCCAAGGAAAACCTCATGGAGAAACCCAGTGGATATTTCCAAACATTCATAGATGGCATATTCCCTAGTAAACCCATTGATGTAGACTAGTGTGCTTCACAGACAAGGATTCAAAATGGGCATATGCCGCTATGAACCTAACTAAATGCCCAACACCATGGACAACCACTAGTTTAGCTAAGCCCTTGGGCTTAAATGGCCCCTAATTACCTATAATTGATCCATAGGTACCATTAATTCCCCCTATTTAACCCATAATTAACCCCTAATTACCAATAATTACCCATAATTGACCCCTTACTAACCCCTAATTACCAGAGGTCATTACCCAACAATTACCCCTAAATGACCCTTAATTACCCATAATTGACCACAAATTACCCCTAAATTATCACTAATATTAACCCCTAATTACCCTTTATTTACCTATAATTACCCAAAAATGACCCCTAACTTTGTGCAAGGCCTGAGTCCATCACCTAGGCCTTACAGAGGGTATTTTTGGCTTACGAGTGAGATATGGTGGCAATTTTGGGATGTATAGAACCATGAATAACTTTCTACAACCAGGACATGGATTGAGATTAAATTCTAGGTCCTAAGTTCATATACTTTCTTCTAGGTCTCATGGGTCATGTGTAGCTCCCCAAACGACCACACATGCCATACAAAGGAAATATTTGGCATATGAGTGAAATATGTCCATCAGTTTGAGAATTAACATACCAAGGTTGTTTCTTGATGCCCATGCGATGGTCTAGGGATAAAAGGCAAGGAACTAGGACATAACATATATCTCTATGGGTCTCACGTGCTGTGTTTTATAACACACGGATTCAAACATGCCCATAATACATAATCTTTGGCCTCCAAGTTTGATATTGTGGTGATTTCAAAGTTTGGAAAACTTCATATGTTTCTTGGGGATAATAGCATAATTTGGTGCAAAAACCTAGGTTCTGAGTCCATGGAATCTATCTCTAAGCCTTACATTCCATGTATGGGACCTTAAGCCACAACATAGGCCATGCATAAGCAACCTCTTGAATATGATTAAGATTCCAAGATTAAAAATCTTGATTTTAAATTGATTATATGGACCTCTCTCAAAAGCAAAAAACATATGGAGGGACCATCTCACATATTTACAATAGAGGAAGCTTATTTGACTTGTGATAAAAATATCCGGCCAACTCATCTCTCCTTTAGTAGCATATATCCTTGGTAAAAGATGCATTCTTTAGGACTTCCACTGCTCTCCAAGGGTGTAGCATATCCTTACATTTTGGTCTTGTGATGCTTTTGAAATTATTTAATTCAAAAATAGAGAAACCGTTGCTTTGAGTTTTTCTTTTCCCATCTTTATTCGCAACAATATTTTATAATATCAACAATCAAATATTCGATCTAAGTAGTATTAAAGGTTGTAAGCATAGATAATTAGTGTTTGCAATATTTTATCTTCGTCATCTAAATCTAACTTCTTTTTTGTAAAATTATTAAATATAATTGGCACTAATCTAGTGAAATGCAAATTGGAATAGAATTAGTCCATCTATTATGTGCATGAGTTTGGTGTGTCACTTGTGTATGTGAGTTAGGTGAATCTATTATGTGCTTGAGTTTAGTGTGTGTATTTTGTTATCTTAATTATAATCATCTTAATTGTGATGTGAAATTTCCTCACCTTTTTGCTTCACATATTGGAGTTAATTGTTGGTGGCTAATCCTTCATTCTCATTTTATGAAGTTTGATAAAACTTCCATGGTACCACTATACACCATTAGAAGGTGTAGGGATTCCTATTTCCTTCTTGTCTACATGGTTTCATTGAGTGACCAATTTTTAATTTCCTATTTTGTCTTAGATTTCTTTGGGATGTAGTGGAAAGGGAACAAATGGGAAAGGTGTTTTTAGGGGTGGTTTTATAACAACCACCCTTACAAATATTGTTCAAGCCATTATACTTGTCTTATTATTTGTCTTATGTAGAATTTCAAAAACAATTATACTTCACCTCCTTGGTGGCATTTTTTTTTTCATTGGTGCATGTACATTTCCTAATCGCTATCAAGATGTGCCTATAATTTAGATTCATGGATGGTATTTCTTTTCTAAGTAAAGTATCATGGAAAACCCTCTGAGTACTTCCTCATGATCCATGGATGGTAAATGTGGTAAATCGATGACCCTAATGACAGAGCCTAATCATAGGGGAAGAAAGAGATTTGAACTCGTGACCTTCCCAACTTTGAGGAAATTAATATCTCATGTTTGGCTGATGATAACTTGAGATAACTCTCAGGGATAGATTCATGGATAACATGTGCATGTTCTTTAACATTATCGCCAATTTATTCACTTGATTTCAAATATACAAAATTATGAAATTTCATAATTCATTTTTCTTCCTCCATTTTTTCTAGGACTTGTGTTGTCATATTTGATGTAAATATGTAACAAATATTCATAGTGTGGAGCTCAAGACAACTCTCCACTAGTGAAATATTTTTTCTTATAAGAAGGTGATAAGAAGGAAAGCAAGTTTTATCATTCATGTCCTTGAAAGGCCTGTCAAATTGTGAATATTTTGTAATATTTAAGTAAAAGTGAGATAAAACCCAAAGTTTACTATGCAAGGAAACCTAAATCGAAGGAGATATGATTTCCACATGTGGGGGGGTTCATAATACTTGGTGGGGTAACATTGATGATGGTTTTCATGGGCATGGTCATGGTCCATGGTTGAATAACTTAGGTATGAAGACCATAAAATTTCTTGTGGGGCTAATTGGCCATGCATAGTAACCTAGAATACAACATAGGGCCTACATAAGAATATTGATCCTATCTGTGAGATATTTTCATAGCCTTAAAGTAGGGGTATAGTAAGAACGGTTCTATAGGATCACGACATACTATAAAACCAAACTAAGGGTCTTAGGTTATAAAAATTTCCTTTGAAGTTCATGGCTTATGTGTGGGACCCTATACCATTGTGTAGGGGATTCATAATGAATTTATGGTGTGCAAGCATGATACAATTTCCATTATATAAGGTTAGTATCTCTAGTTGGTCATTTGTTGTTTCACTCAAGCTCCAAGCAAAGGTGATTTTTTTAGTTTCATTGAGATAAGAGATGATCCCCCTCACTCATGTCATCCATAGATTTCCTTTAAAGGTACCATCAATGCATAGGGTGTGAGTGTTTCTCTATCATTTCCACTTATGAAACTCTCTTAATATAATTCTTAGCTACCACAAATGTGATTTCCTTGGCCTACCCATATGGTTTTTAGATGAATTTATTTCCTTGTAAGAATGTCCTTAAGGAATATTCCTTTTTCTATTTCTAGCCTTAATATATTTTGTCATTCCCATTGTTTCACCAATATGGTTTCAATCCAAACCACGTAAGCTTGAGTTGCTACTTTATGAGGAAGATTGAATTCATTCTAAAATATTACCTTGTTTCTAGCCAACCAAGATTTCCAACAAAGGTATTTTTGGGTGTCCATTTAGACTCAATTCATGAGTGGCTTGTTGTTAAAAGAACCATGATATCCTTTACTCTAGTTTTGTACTATCTCTTTAAATTTTTTAGGCATGTTTACATGATGATCCACCTTTGAGAAAGACAGTTGCCAAAATTTTATAAACAACATCTCAGTGACCCTTGTATGCCTCTTTTCCTTATATTATTTGTTTTCAACACATTGCCATGTAGAAGTGTCCAACATAAACTAAAGTTTTTATTTTCGGAAAACTTTCTCCTTTCCACACCAATATGATCCATATGGAAAATTTAGGAATGTTGATCCAATCAACTAATTTTTATTGATGTCCATTTTTTCTGGTTTAGTTACATGGTTTTTTTTTTTTTTTGTCTGATCTCTCTTGTCTTAGATATTTTTGCTTATAGGAGTTGTTCCACTCATTTTTTGTTGAATAAGGTTCCATTACTTTGTGAGTTTTTATGAATATGTTTTAGTGTGAGAAAAAACAAAAGTGGCTAGCCTTGGGCCCATAAGTTTCCGCGAGGTTTCTTGCATCTCTTCATTACTATCAAATGAGATATGTAGGTTTTGATTTCTATAGTGAGATTATGGTGTAATGTAGTTTTGTTGTGTTTGATGTCTACATTGATAAAGTTGCATGCTTGTAACAATAATTGGAAGAAGAAAAAATGCATTCCTAACCTACTATTTCCACATCCTTTTTAGATCAATCATTGATAGAGAGTGTTTTAAGTATATTAAATATGTTCCCCATGAAGAATAGCCATTTATTGAATGTACCCTCATGAGGAAAAAGCATGGATGTAATTTTATTATTGCCTTGCAATAAAGAGTCTAGACTAAAAGGAGTATGATCATATGGTAGTTACCTCTTGCAACTAGGTAATCAAATGATTTGAAGGGCCTAGGAAATGGTTTTGTTGGGGTTAGAGAGGAGTTACCAAAATATGTGTACCATTGAAATAATAAATGGCGTTATTGTAGCCTTAAGCTATGTTGACTATTAATTAGGGTTCTACACAACATTTGTAGCATTTGGAGACATGGGTGCTTTCATAGGTTGTGAACACTTCTTTTGTAGAGAGGTGTTGGAACACCTATAACAACTTATTTCATTACCTAATTCCAATTATCTATTTTAATACTTTGTGATTTTGTAACCGAAAAACTACTAGATGGTTGGTGTTGTATGTGTAGTATGTACTAAATGGTTGGTACTCTAATGATTAACCTACTATGGATTCCATTTATGACTTCCTTATAATGTAGTATTCATGTACAAGAATAAAAAATATGCATGTTTTCATTTTTATTCAACTAATTTTGCATTTAGAATGTTTCTTTTCAATAGATATGCATATAATATATAAAATATATATACTTTTATACAAAGTGCTCTTAGGACATTTTGATTCTGGATTATTTTGAGAAATCGAGCAGGAAAACCTAGACACTCTTGTTCCCACAAATAAAAATTCTAACAAGCGTCACAACCTTGTTGTAATTGGTACCCTTGTTGTAATTGGTACCCTTGTTGTAATTAGTACAACTAGGAAACTAACCAGAGGACCAATACATATTCCCTCCCATAATAATTTATGGAAATGAAATAATTTGATATAAATAAGATATACCTCACACAAAAAGCCCTCATTTTGACTGGATTCATCAAACTAGCCTCGGGGGGTGGATTTATCAATCTGAGGTGGGTTCATTATTTTCAGCTTAGGTACCATAGTTGCAGACTTGTAGTACTATGGAAATAATGAAAGACCTCGTGCACAAACCTAGAAACTATTTATATTTTGATATGTAATATCATATTAATATATCTTTGAAATGGGTGAAGCTATTGTCAGATCAAAGAAAATTGGGAACCAACATGTATCATGTGATGAGGAGCTTGTGCTTCCTTTGATATCATAAGAAGGGATATTATAGCAATTTTGTAAATGAAGTAGGACTTCATTATCAAATTTCTAATATCATCGTCAATAACAGGTGGAAACTTCAAAGTCAAACTATAGAGAGTTCTAGGGTGGCAACAATGGTTTTCATACTTATTGAGAAACTTCCACGTTTTCCTCCTCATCATGACAAACATAACATGTTTATCTAATTTGTTCATGGTGAATAATGAAGTTTTGAATGCTTATTAAAAATAAATGTGTTTTACAATTGTAACTGCTCAGCTTTGATGGCTCTATCAAGATTAGAGAGGTGCCCACAATTGATCGCTTCCTCCTCATCATCACAACCTTCATTTGTAACAACAACAGCAACAAAATGTCATAAATGCAATCGATTGTTTTGTATTGAATGTAGAGTTCCTTGGCACAACGGCATGTCATGTCACAACTATGCTCCTCAGCTGCATGCCCTCTATGCAGAACTTAATTTCCTAGCAAAAACAAAGAACTGGAAGGTGTGCCCAAGTTGCAAACGCATCATTGAACACGACGGAGGCTATGATGACATGACTTGTAGGTATTGGATTTCCCAGGCCTGACAAGGTTTGAAAGAATGGTTTATTTTTAGTTTTTGTTTGTACTCGTATTTCTATAGATTTCTGTGTACCCATATTTCTATACATTTTTAATTTGTACCCATATTTTTAGGTGTGGCTTTGGATTTTGTTATAAATGTGGACTTGGATGGAAAAATGAAAAATTACCTTATGATTCTAATTACTGTAAATGCCCTTCTGCAATTGTTTATGATTCTCATGATGACAAAGATGATGACGAAGAAGTTTTTGTTGACAATTATCATCACGATGAATATTACGATGACGATGTTTCTGTTGACAATTTCCCAATGACAAAGATGATGTTGACAACAATGGAGTTTCCATTGACAATTATTACCATGATGAATATGATGATGACAAAAATTCTATTAACATTTTTTATGATGAGGAAGATGATGATGATGAGGTTTGTCTTGGTGATTCTCAACATAGCGAAGATGATGTTGATGAAGTTTATGTTGACAATTCTCACCATGATGAAGATGATGACGATGATATTTTTGTTGGCAATTCTAACCGTGATGAAGATGAAGTTTCCATTAACAATTATCACCATGGGGAAGATGATGATGACGACACTTCCATTGACAATTCTCACCATGACGAAGATTACATTGATGACAAGAGAGATGACGTTAATGATCAAGGTTAACATCATAAATAATAAATTATATGTACTAAGTTATCTCAGTTATATAGTTTTTTTATAAATCTCATAGTGAATTTTTTTTGTATAAGACTCATGGAGGTAGATCTCCACAAATCCTAGGTTCTTTAAGAATACATATTTTCTAATTGAAAGAACTTTCTATTACTAATTTTATTTTACTAGAAGTGGGTTTTACTTTACTATTTTTTTCCTATCCAATGTAGGTATAATTTATGGTAAGAATAATTAATATTAAAGATCAAATTATATTAGGCTACATATTAGATCTCTCAACAGAATTTCAAAGAATTTATGGTTTGTTTATCTCTTATTGAGTTTTATCCATCATAAGTTAAATGACTAATAATTATTGGTAATCTCATTATTTATTTTGTTTAACATTAACTTGTTTGTGGGAGTTTTAATCTTATTTATAGAAGGAATGACCTAGCTATAATAAAATCACTAATGACAAGTGTTTTCTATTGTTTTATTTAGATATTTCTGTTCATTTAGTCCATATTATTTGATATTGAATTATACTTCTTTTTAACATTGATGTTGGATGTTTGTAATTGTCCATTACTTGATCATACACTATTTTATATAAGAGACATGTCTAACTCATACATCTAAACAATGTGATTAAATGTGATTAATTTACACATGTAAGAAATTCACTAAACTCACAATCCTTTCCATCGTTACATAGTTGGTCTATGTGATTATTTTCTCTATGTGAGATGCATTTGTGATCACACTAAGGATTCCTTGTTAGATCCCTAATGAGATATCTATTCTTCTCCTATCAAAATATGCTCTTGCTTCAAAGTGTTCCATAGTTTTTCAACGAAGGAAAATAAAAATGCATTCACTAAATCAAATGGCATTTTTCGATAAGCACTAAACCCACATTTGGCTATGAAAGTGGTTTGTTAACATTCATTTTCCCTTAATAAACCCAGATTATATCTCCAATTCTAATAGAAAGGAGTATATTTCTTGGCTTCTACCTCCTATATGACTCATTTTGTAAAAGGTTTTAGAAAGGGGTCTTGAATATTTATATAATCAAGTTTTTGCATATCTATGTAGATCCTCATATTTACATTATTCTCATAAGATAATGTTCTACTAAATAGGACAATGGATACATTTCATTCGCGTTCACTTGTTTGTGGGAGTTTTAATCTTATTTAGAGAAGGAATGACCTAGCTATAATAAAATCACTAATGCCACGTGTTTTTTATTGTTTTATTTAGACATATCTTTTTATTTGGTCCATATTATTTGATATTGAATTAAACTTCTTTTTAATATTGATAATGAAAAGTCTTTTCTATTGTTGTATTTATACATATCTTTTTATTTGGTTCATATTATTTTATATTGAATTATACTTCTTTTTAATATCGATGTTGGATGTTTGCAACTGTCCATTACTTCATCATACACTATTGTATATAAGAGACATGTCTAACTCATGCACCTAAACAATTTGATTAATTTACACATATAACAAATTCACTAAACTCACAATCCTTTCCATCATTACAGGCTTGGTCTATGTGATCATTTTCTCTATGTGAGATGCCTTTGTGATCACACAAAGGATTCCTTGTTAGATCCCTAATGAGATATATGTGCTTCGCCTATTAAAATATGCTCTTGCTTGAAAGTGTCCCATAGTTTTTCAACGACAAAAAATAAAAATGCATTCGCTAAATCAAATGGCATTTTTCGATAAGCAGAAAACCCACATTTGGTTATGAAAGTGGTTAGTTAACATTACTTTTCCCTTATTAAGCCCTAATTATATCTCCAATACTAAAAGAAAGGAGTAAATTTCTTGGCTTCTACCTCCTATACCACTCATTTTGTAAAATTTTTTAGAAAGGGGTATTTAATTATTATATAATCAAGTTTTTGCATATCTATGTAGATCCTCATATTTACATTATTCTTCTTGGACATTTTAATTGACTCAACCCATTAATTTTCCTTTATTAGACAAATTATATTAGCATCCAATAAATTTTATATATCTTCCTATACTTGTCATTATACTTTAATATAATGTGATATGGCCTCTACATAAAGGATTTATTTTTTCTCGCATGGGTGTGGCTCATTGGAAGTTCAGTTGATATGAAGTCACAGTTGTAAAGGAAGTCACGAGTTCAAATCACACTCGGGTTTACCCATGTCCCATGTTTTCATGAGGTGTGGGGCACCTAGGGGTATAGTGGTTGTGGTAATTGATCCTTGGACCCCGTGTCACGTGAGTACCAACCCAATCCCCAATTGTCGATTCCCTTAGTTACAAAAAAAAAGGATTTGTGTTGGGTTATTTTTTGATCTTCAACTCCTCAAACTCACTAGGAAAATATTTAAAATTAATGTAGCTATAAGAGATTACATCATAAATATCCTTGAATGGGTATATTTCTTCGAGTACTATTTTGTCGTCACAGTAATCAACTATCTCCAAATTCTTATCTAGACAAGCATGTTAAAGAAAATGTTCGCACCATGATTTTGATAGTGAAATTGTCAAAGAACTAAATATGGTTCATAATTCCACATACCAATGTTTTCTCTATGCACTATGTACTTCTCTCAATTGTACACCAAAACCCACATTTCAATGTTGCTACAACATAATAGAGGAAGTTGACTACAATACCTATATTTATTACAATATATGTCAACCATGTCAAGTCGACAAGCACCTAATAATCCTCTCACCTACTACCTTTTGTCAGTTAATCTATAATGTGAAATGACCAACATATTTCAAGTGTTGAAGTCACACAACATCATTGGGATGCTTTGCAAAAAGTGGAGAAATCAATCAATAATAGTAAACACTTAAAAACCTAAGGTACACATCAACGTCAAAGCATTGAAATGCATCAAGTGTGTGGTATCTTATTGATCAGTGACCAATTCCCCATCGCCTTGACTCATGCAATGGAGAAAATCTATGATAGAATTCAATAGCTCCAAAATATGGAGAATTCAAGCAACAATATCCCATACTTCTTATAGAATTGGGACAAAATTGTTGCCATAGTCATCATCATCATTAATTATCCTCATTCTCATCATGTTCATCATCCCCATCCCTATCACATGTTATTATCATTGCCATTATATTAAAGTAATTTACATATATTAAACATCATTTACATACTCATCATCAATCCAAAATTACAAATTTGACAAAAAAATCCTAGGCAAACTAAGATGTCAAACCGAAAAAGTAAAAATTTAAAATGTTTAACATTTTAAAAAAACGCAATAAAAAATAACTAAAAACTATTTAAAAACATCAAATAAAAAAACAAAATAAAAAACTCATAAACATATTAAACAAAGAACAAAATCAGAGTACCAAAAACAACAAAGAACATAACCTTTGCTTCATCTCAAGGCTTGACGCCTTTGATATTTTCCTTCTCGACTGTGCTCCTTGCCTCTTTTATTGACTTATGTGGCATGTCTAAAAATACTACATAGTAAATCGTTGGGATGAATGGTGACATAGAAAATTTTGTTCCATTGCATCAACACAATGACCTAGCAACTATAACCCACAATTATAAAGTGTTGAGAATGCATAGTGATAGAGAGCTGAAGTCCAAATATGAACCAACTTATCCAGATTAGGATCAAGGATAATTAGTTAGGTTATGTAGAGAATGCATGCCTAATGTTTGAAGAATTCCTAAAGAAAACTTTGTCTCTTTTGAATATTTGAATATCTATGATAGGAAGTGTGCATTCTGATCTTGTAAATAAGATCCTTTGTTAGTTTCTCTTAATTTCAAATTCATTCATCTATGACTCCTCCCATTCATTAAAAATCATTACAAATTCCCCTACGTTTGCATCTTGATTACTATCCTTGATGGTAGAGCAACTGGATTTTTATTTTTTCATTGATAACTCAACCTGATGATAGGTCCACTACACTACCTCGATATGTTTCAAAACTGTTTTCAAATTGGTGATAAGAAGAGGACTGGAGCTATTGTATAGTAATGGAAATTACAATGTTGAGTAGCTGAAATGAATTAGATGAAAAAAAACCTCTAGAAACAATATAAAAAAAATTATGCTTAGAAACAATTTGGTTATAATGATCTCCTTATATTTGTATAATTTATATATATGGTTTATCAATACATAGTAATACATGAATGGAAAATTCTATAGTTGTGCATGTTTTTTGAAAACTGCAACCTTGGATATTGGAGAACTGTTTGTCAGGAAAGAACTCAAGAAACTATTGTTCCTTTGTTCATTTGAATATGATGACTAATTATATTTTCTAAAAAGATATTTACTGTGTGTGTACCTCATAAATGATCTAGGATCCTTCTTATCAAAATAATTTATTCAATGAAAATATCTATTGCAGATATATGCTCAGTGTATGCATCTCATGAGTTGCATTGTAGTTTATGTGAATGCTATCATAATATAGGAATTCCAAGAAACTAGGGATGCCCCCTACACCCCTATCCCCCCCCCCACCCTCACAAGTGTCTTTCTATATTTACTATGACCAAAACACGTTATCTCTTGGAGGGAAGTGTGAAGGTATACCCAAATGGTTAGAATGACAATGTTGAGATCAGACCCGAAGATTGTTTGTGACATATATATTTACCTACATTTTACATTAAATCCATTACAATACTATTGCACTACACTTAAAAGAAAAGAGAGGAAAGGAGAAACTAGTCAAACATTCTTCAGATTTATGGGATGCATATCTATTTATTTGAAGAGAGTAGTTACCTTCATACATAGAAATATCTAGAGAAATGTGTGCATATCCTGTATGTAGATTTTTCCCCTATTTTTCTCAAAGAATAGAAAATATAAATGACCTTGAAGGGATAGATTGCTTTTAGCATGATAAGGGTCTAATGTTGATGGATGTTAATCTTAAAAAATTATCACATTGCTTAATCATTGGTTTGAATGTGATTATCCTTTTATTTCCTCATAGCTCTCTATTTGAAGATAATCGCTAGCCTCTACTTACAAAACTGTCTATAATTATTGGGAAAAACTTGTTTTTGAAAGGATTAGGGGCAAGACCAAATTATCCAAACAAGAAGTATAGTATATCTCATTATCGGTGCAATAAAAATAAATGGATGCATGCCATATTGAGGATTACATATTAATATTTATATTGGATGCATATCATTTATTGTATTTGTGTCATAAATTGACAACTAATGGATTAGTTCTCACTTGAATTGAACAAAGCCTACTTTTGGAATATGGATGGATGCCTTTGGAAATTATTTATATATTTGATGGGGTTAGGGTTTTATATGAATATGATACCCAACTTTTATATTTGTTCATCTCAGGAATTTTAGCAATAGAAGATGATGGGAATCCATTGACCCCAATGTTCATTTCCATCTCTTGGATCCCTGGAAGCATCATTCACTTTATTTTCCAATATTTCCCATCTGCTGGTTGTGTATTTGGAACTTCGATGCATGGATCATATCACTACAACAAAAGACCCTCTCGGGGGTGGTTTTTGGCTTGAGGCAGTTTTTCTAAAACCCAACCCCCCCCACCCAAATTTGATTTAGGTATGTGGGGAAGTTCATAAAAACCCCCCTCAAAAGTCCCAAGAATTGGACTTTTGGGGGCGGTTTTTAAAAAATTGCCCCCAAAAGTGCTATTATATGTTGATGTATTTGTAACTTCAAAATGTATTCACTTGTATATCTTATGTATTGTACCCTAATGTTTATTTTGG
>LPNX010159026.1:247179-264179 GCA_001517045.1 Pseudotsuga menziesii | reverse complement strand
GGGGTTAGAAATCCCCCCCCTGCTAGAGGTTTTTTTTAAAGCGATTTTTAGAAACCCCCCCTCCCTGCACCAAAAAAAGTCATGAGAATTGATCTTTTGGGGCGATTTTAGAACAACCACCCCCAAATGTCCAATTCTCATGACTTTTGGGTGGGGGTTTTAGAAATACCCCCCCTAAAGGTGTTTTTAAAGGTGGTTTTTAGAACCCCCCCCAAAAGTCCCGAGAATTGGACTTTTGAGGGAGGTTGTTTTAAAACTTCCCCCAAAATTTTATTTCTCATGATTTTTGGCACTACAACACATCCTGGAATTAGCGTCTCATTTAGCGTCCTTTTTTAGTGTAATTTTTTTTACATTGAGTGGTAAAACTAGACGCTAAATGGGACGCATCATGGACAAAACTTAAAGCATCTAAAAAAACTTCTTTTTTTGCTTCCTAGATAGCATCCTTTATGACGTCCAAAATAGCGTCTATTTTTTTTCTTCTAGAATAGCGTCCAACTTTGCTTCCCAAAGAACGTCGAAGTTTGCCTCCTAAATAATGCCATATTTTTCTTCCTAGCGAGTGTCTGCTTTTGCTTCTTAAATGACACCTCATTTAGTGCCATATTTTTATCCTTAATAGCACCATATTAGCATCCAAATAAGCATCCAATATTGCATCCATTTTTGCTACCGCTTTAGCATCCCATTTTGCACCATGTTTTACTTCCAAATATGTGCCACTTTTTTCTTCCAAATTTGCACCAATTCTTGCTTCTTTTTTTGCATCGTGTTTTTCTACCAAAATGACATCATATTTTGCTTCCAATGTAGTTCCATGTTTTGCATCCAAAGTAATGTCTTATTTTAGAAACGTCATGTTTGGATTCATCATTAGTGCCATGTGTTGCATCCTTTTTAATGCCTAGTTTCGCATCTTATTTTGCTACCATATCAACACCATGCTTGGCTTCATCATTAGCACCACATGTTGCATCCTTTTTACTGCCTAGTTTTGCATCTCTAATTTTTTGGTCACTAATTTAGTCATTTTTAGTAATTTTATATACGAATTTTGGTCATTTTGTTTAGTCACTTATCTCTTATTTTTTGGTTACTAATTTAGTTGTTTTTAACCGATATTATAATATCATTAGACCATGGAGGAATTGAACCACCAACCTTCTGCTTGTAAGGCAGGCACTCTTCCATTGAGCTAGCACCCTTTAAGAATTTGGAAACCTAACTTACAAAGTACTCTAATGGTAAAAAGGATCAATACACAACTTTGAGTATCTAGTGGTCGGAAAAGGATGATAGATTGTATAAGTTCACAATATATGATCAAGAAGGTTATGAAATTTATAAACATTTTCTAGGAATTTTGAACAAAACTCAAGAAATTGGCTTAATGGGATTGCAAAAATCACTATTCCCTAGCAACCATAAGTGTACCACTATATGTGACCTATCAACAACAATTATCTTAGTGTGGATTCCAAGGATATAGTAGATAAGCATGATTATCCTAGAGCCATGTATAAGTGGAGCAATAAGAAGAATAAAAAGAGGATGATCAACCCAATAGTTGGTTCTTCACATGGATCCTACCCACCATGGGATGAGAAAAGTTCCTTCTTCCATCAAGCTAATGAGTATCCACAAGGACAAATGGTTAGGATATATTGTGATGCCAATTCATAATGTTTATTCACTTCCTAGGGTGATGTTGCAGTGCTTGGGCTAAGAGATCTACATGATCCCCAATATCATTGGATATAAGCATATTCGCAGGGCCATAGATTATAGGATGAGGATGTCTTTTTATCTTTTTCTTTGGAAAACCAAGCATGATTTGAAAAACTGTGAGAAGGAATAGAATCAGATATACTTAACAAACTACAATCATGACAGGGCATAGGACTCTACTCTATAGTCATTGTGCAGATGTTGGAAATGAGTATAACTGCCTAAGGAATATGAACAACATCCATTTAAATATGAATACAAAACCTTCCATGTCATAGGAATACTCAATGGCAATGAGCTTACTGTTTCTAGCATAAAGAAACAAAAAATCCAAAAATGGAAGCTCCAGGGGGAGACACATAACATTAGAACACAAAATCAACACCCTAAGGAAGTTCCATCTAAATTTTGCATTGTAAACAAGGAAGCATTCATAATATAGAAAAAAATTGTTTGTGATCATAAAATAGGTCATATTTCACTTACCTATATCACAATGTGATTACTCTATTGGTCAGGTTTCCATTTTGGTCACTATAGAAAGATCTTGTCATGAAAAAATACATAATATTTACAATCCCATTATTATCAATTGATAGATAATATCATATTTAAATCATAAAATACCATGTTCAAACACTTGTTTCTATAATCATATCTCATAATGAAAGAAAGCCAAGAAAAAATATTGATAAAATCAAGAAATTACCTTTGATGTCCCAATGCAAAACTTGGTTGATATGACATTGCATACATTTCTTTACCAACACAACCTACATTATACAACAGAATGTAATGTTTAGATATTAATAACGAGATAAATGTTGCATTATTGAAGACTAAACAAAAATTCCCTTCAACTTTTGTAATTCTTCTTAGTCACTATGGATTTTATATTGAGGGGATTTAGAAAAATTGTATTTCATATTAAGACTAGGTGCTAGAATAAGTGATGCTCAATAATATATTAGGATCCATGATATATTATGTATTAATGTGTAATAAATATCATGAGTGTTAGTGAGAAATCAAGTTAATGAATACCATTTAGTATTTGTAGTTAGGAATGGCCATGTTGAGTAAGTAATTAAACCACAATGAAAAGATGCTAGCAAATTGTATCAATTAACTCAATTAACATGTAATTCTACATCTCTTCTCTTTCACGAGTCTTCAATGTTAAATTCCAACTTTCACTGCACTAAATAGACTCAAGGAGACAACAATCATGACTAAATATACCCTCCTTTTAAAAATTAGTTTGTATTCTAGAATGTTAGTGGACCTTCTAACCCTTGCAAAAACCTATATTATGTTTTCATACTTCCATCCATACACTCACTTCCAAAGTTGTTTGTTTTGTATCTGAAAAGGGGTTGATCACAAAATTAAAACAAAAAATAAATATATAAACAGATTATCATCCTAACAATGTAATAAAGGAGAATAAACTAAAAAAAAATTGAAATAATAGTTCATGAAGCAATGCTAGAGGAATACCATAATCAACCTAAATCATCATATCACGAACGTCTAATTAAGGAATTTAGAGAAATTTGAGGTCTTGGTCTTATCTAAATCAACGAGAAATGGAAAACAATAAAATGTGACTTCTACGTAAACAGGTTGTGATAGGATAAATACAAACAACAAACCATTAAAAATAATGGTCGAGTCATCTCTAAATCCTAAAATTAATTCAATATGGAATGCTTACATAATGTTCATGGAAATGTTCTGATTATGTGTTGTCCTACAAAATATCATCAATCATTATGACTTGTCAAACAATGAAAATGTGTATTAGATGGAAAGAGAAATGCATACAACACAAAAACATGGGCCAAAGACATACATGGAAAACCCTGTTTAATTGATAAAACTAAATCCAATGTTGCATCCATAGCATTAATCTAATATGGATATGGGAATTTGAATGACTTGATTGGAACAACTCTAAAGTGGTTTAATCCTTATTTCTATCCACCATACTCTGTTTACCACCACAGTGGGCAGTCTTTTGCAAAATTTCCATATTCAATGGGAAGTCTTTTGCAAAATACCCATATTCATGGAAACCCATATATTTAAATGGAATATGATCATAATATAACTTCTAAATATGGGCCTTGTTATCTACCTACAACACAATCGCTTCTAGAAACCCTTGAACTGAAATACAAGAACTAACATACATACTAGCATTAGTATTGACTCTATGAAAACATTTCCCTACATAGTTTGCAGCTGCCTCCAAGGTTTTGGGGTCCGAGGTGATGAGAGGAAAGTGAGGGAGGTGGACCTAAATGGTGATATTTGTTGGAGTTCCTCTTTTGGATCAAAATACAAAGACCAACTACTGAGATAAATGCCATAGAAGCTCATAAACCATGGTCCATTGTGAAGTACACAGTCTTGGTTGTTGTTTAGCTGAAAATGAAAGGAAAAATAACCTCTTCCACCAAAATAGAAGTGGAATACAACTTTCATATGGGGATTCCACTACTTCTATATCATACCCTCAATGCTTTTTTTGTTGGATCAGGCCCTTGTAAAGTTTAAATTTTTTCCAATAGTACTTGCCCAAGATAGATTAAAACTCTCTTCTTTGGAGCATCCACATAAACCTTGAGTTTTGGCACTTTTCCATATTTTCACAAACCTTGACTAGTTTAAATGTGAATCCCTGGCCACCTTTTATAAGGCTGCAACAAACTTGTTCAAAGGAGTGGATTGGGAGGAGGAGCCACTTCTACATCCTTGGGGAAGCCATGATTGGAGATTATATTAGTATTGAGCACAAAACAAATAAAAACCGAAGCACACAAACAATTTAATTTCATTAAATAAGATGTTATTAGGATATGCAACCTAAAATTCTAGCTAAGTTTTTAAAATACTATCTTATTAGAGTGTGTAGTGTAAATTTAACCAAATCTTTAAAATGAGACGTTATTAGGATTTATAGGCTATCTTATTACCCAAATCTTTAAAATATGAACATATTAAGGCATGAAAGATAAAAATTAACCAAATCCTTAAATATAAAGATGTAATTAGGGTATGCAAGGTAAAATTTCAGTTAAAACATTAAAATGATATGTTAGTAGGGCATGCAAGCTAAATTTAGATGAATATGTAAATAAGATGTTATTAAGATGTGCGAACTAAATTTTAGCTAAATATTGCAATAAGATGTTATTAGGGTATGTAATCTAAGTTTATCCAAACCTATAAACTAAGATATTATCAGCACTGTGGATAGACAAACAAATAAAGAGTTTATTATAACTTCATATTAACAAATTGAGGCACGTAGTGAAGACCAATTGCATAAAATGACTATATTTTTCTACAAAACATAGATGTACTATGAATCTAAAAGGTTTGGTTGGGTGTTGATGGAGAACTATTGGGAAAGAGAGGGGAAACAGGTACAAATCCTGATTTTGGGGGTGGAAAAAGAACATATTACATATTACATGGTCACTTTGTACATCATAAGAACATATTACATGAATAGTTTGTAATGTGAATAACATAATTTATGCATAGTTGCACATGCATATGATGGAAAAACATATAAATTAAAAAATAAAAGATCCATGTGTGATACAAATTTACAATATCTTGTAGATTAACATTCCTCTTCTCTATCCCGGATGTGGGTGACCGGTGTGAGGAACGTCGACACGTCCCACCTCAGAATCTGCACCTGCCATGTGGTGACAAGAAATATCCCAACCCGTCCATCAACCTTGACTCCACAAGCCTCTAGAATCTTTGACGTCCATTGCATATGGGAGAAGCTCAGTCTCTCTCTTTGGCACTTGCAACATGGGTTGGCGACGACTTGTTTACCTCTTAGCCTTCATGGCTCTACTGTAGAATTCATTGCACATGGGTACCATGGCAGGGGGGAAGGTGGATATGAACACCATGGAAATTCATTTTGACATTCTGTGTGGTCTCCACTCAACTCTGCACATAGTCAAGCTCTCTGTGCGACTGGTGGCTCTCTGGTTCATTTTCTTCAGCATATCTCAGTCTGTTAATTTTAGAATGTGAAGGTGCAAACAGGTCGTCATGTCATGCCAATGAGGTACACCAAGAAGGGCAAGCTCGGGTAGAGGCAAATCCCAGCGTGGTTGCAGCCTCCAAGTCACGACTAATTATAAACCCCACATCTCTTTTCAGGTTCACATCCTTGTGGAAGATTGGGAAGGTCATGTCCTGAACCAAAATCTAGCAACCAACCAGGATGGTAGCCAGATAAACCATTACTGTCTCATGAAAACATGTTATGCAATTTGGTTGAAGACATGCTCAGAAACTAGTCTGACACCCATAACTCTGTCCTTGCTGTGAAAACTGGAATTGTTGAGATAGATGCTTAGCTCATAGCCATGGATAACTCATTTTCTTGGAAGGGCACCACAGGAATTTCTGGAGATGGCGGTCTGAATGGTGGTGGTCGTGATTGGGGAGGTGGTGGTAGTGGAAGTGCTACCGGGGGTTTGGTTCTCACCAGTCATGGGGGAGGTGGCAGTGGGAGCATGATCGAGTGTACAATAATGGCTCCTCAGGCTCTATCATTCCCCATCCCCTCAACAATTGAGCCTCTCTTCAAGTGCCTGCAGGAAATGTCCAACCCGATGCCTGATCAGCAACAACAACCAGCGTAAACAGCTCCGAAAGCTGCCACCAACTCGCCCACCAAGTAGCAAGAATAATGATGGGCTTGCCCCATCATTGAAGAAGTTCCACAGGCATAAGGTTCATGCTTTCCAGTATCATAATGGACCTTTCATCCCAGGTTTTTGTTTTACAGGTTTTTTGTCAAGCCTAACCATGGATTTCTTTAATTTTGAACTCTGTATCTATGTCTTTTATCTCTGTATGTGTCTAGAAACTATGTCCAAGACTCTGACTATGTCTATGTATGCTTATATTTGAAATCAGTTTCTGTAATGATGTCTCTATCTCAGTCCCTCAGTCTTTGTAGATGGCCCTCATTTTTGGCCAGGATGACTTTTGTAAATTTTTCCTATGTATTTTAATAGAACTATGCAGCTTACAAAAAAAATAAAAAACAATCCTCTTCTCTAGTTTCTGCACAAGTCACTCAATATTTGTACAATGATGATGAAGCACAATTGCTCCAAAACAAGATAAACAAGATAAAAATACTAAAGCATAGTGATGATGAACAAGATAAAAAGACTAGTGCTCCATAAGGTTGCCTCTCTAACACAAGTGATGAAGAATGAGTGCTTCTATATTATAATCATCATCATCCAACATCTTGTCTTTCACAAGAAAAAAATATAATATCTCACAAGAGCAACCTCCCAACAATGACATTCTCGTTAGATTTCATAACATCTTCTAGGGTTTCCTCATGAACCCTAGTGCCTTACTTCAAGAAGACAAGTACAAAGAATAGAGCAGCATGATGAATGACTCTCACCTTTATCTATTTAGATGAGAAGTGATATGAAGCCTTACAACTTAAATTGGACCTAATCCACTCAAGCAACCTAGAAGACACATGTAGGCCAGGCGCATCCTCAAATAGTTGTCTCTAAGTTTATAAATATTCTTAATAAGGTCTTTTATTAAAGTTATCAAAAAATGTTATTGTTTTGATTTTAGGATTTACCTTTTCAAATTATGAAATAAATTACCAAGTAAACAAACCTAAATTTCATATTTAGTTTTTAATGTTTAAATCCTTTTTAGTTCTAACCATTATTATTAAAAAATTTAAAAAGTTTTTAAAATTTTTAATTTTAGTTTTAAATGTTGTAAAATCATTAACTATGTTTTTTATAAATTATTTTTTAGTTAGTTAGTATGTTTAAAATAATATAATTTATATTAAAACAAATTAGTTTAAGACATAGGTTTAAAAGTTTTAAAGGGGTATTTAAAATAAAAATAAAATTTTTATAATTAAATTTAAATGTTATTTAAATATAATTATTAAATATAATTGTTTTTTAAATTTTTAGGGTGTTTTCATCTAAAAGTAAAGTAGGTGGGGCTTGCCAACAAATAATATAAAGAGTGAATCTTATTCTATCTGATGAGTCCCGGTTATTACCTCCAGTTTACGTCATTCATAGGGAAGCTATAGCATTGTAGATAAGGGATAAAAGCTAGAAACTCAATGCTTTTCAATCAAAGAAAAAGCTAAAAATGAGAAATTTTTTATCCCAACTTTTACCCATAATATTCTTTAGTTTTAAGGGGCCTATACTTAGGGAGAAGGAACCATAGTTTTATCTTTTAACACAAGAGAATAAAACTTAAGATCGGGTGAATCTTTCTAAAACTTAAGATAAGATAAAAGGAACAAATCTTTCTAATCTTGAAAAAGTTCAGTGTCCTTTAATTTCCCAAAAACCTAATTAATTCAGCAGAAAGGAGCATGCGAATTGGAGTATTTTAAGTTATCGAATGTTCTGGAAGTGTCTCTCATTTTCTGATTCCTATAAAATTCAAGTGATATAATTTGTAGTTATTGTAGACTGCATTGTTTTCCCTAGAATTTTATATTGTCAAACATGTTAAGTGCAATGTGGCTTCAAACAATAACTAGAAATTGCTTGGGGATAAATTTGTGAACCTTCAACAGGAAAAAGAGGCAAAGGATATTGAAATTCCAAATATAACCTAGGAAGTCTTTGAACTAATGATGAGATAATTCTTATGGTTTCTTCTATATGGGTGGGGTTGTTAGGATTAATAACCACACTAATGCAACCAAACTAGACATGTATATTACTTAAAGCCAAGTATCTCGAACCTTTTTAACTTCACATATAACATAGGCTAAAAGCTAAGCCACTAATGACCATTTGTTTATTTATATTTCATGAAGGATTAAACTAATTCCACTTCCAATCTTTCTACCAATCAATTAGGATAACAATGCCTAGCATGAGAAAGAACGCATATGTAATAAAAATTTAACCCTCGAAAAAATGGCCTTATGAAGACCAAAGAATTGAAATGGACCATGGCAATAACAAAGGATTCATTCCTGTTATAAAGAGTTCAAGTTGAAATGAAAGAAACTATTACATGTTAGAACTCAAATATGTTTTATCCAAGAATGTTTGATGATTCTGATGGCGTACTCGTGTCATATTTATATACACTGGTACGATAGAGATGACAACAGATATTGTACAAGACCTTCTGAGAGCTACTGATCAATATCTTTTAGAAGGCCTCGAACGTTTGTGTGAATATTCTAATGCACAGATATTGTTTTATTTCATTGTGGTTTTTCCTTTTTGTTATGATATTGGCCAGCCTCAGCACTGAGATCTGTGAGAGCCAAGCACTTTTCAGGATCTATCTAAATTTATAAAATCAATTTTTTGTGCAGCTACCCTTCTCTTGTAGAATGCTTACTACCAGAGATATGTGATTATTTGTTTAGAATATTAAGGCCGCAGCCTTATATGCCATCATTGTAAAGGAAGTCATGATCATTTTGATTGGCTTCTGTGGATGGTCTCATCTTCCCAGAGAACTAGTACAAAGAGAGGTATTTTGAAGTTGTTTCTCAACATTGCCAAGATTACTGCTAGTTATGTAGGATGCATCGATTTTTCAAGTGAAGTTGAAGTAAAATGATTGCAAGACATCAATTGACTGATACATTTTCAGATATTTTCAAAATGATCCATAATTTTGAAGTCAGAGATGATCCATCAATTGATATTTGATGGTTTCTCAATTTAGTTGTGTACCTCATCTAACACTTACAAAAAAATTTCTGTTAACAAATTCTTTTGACATTTCTACTTTATTGTATTTCAGCAGTGGAATATCAGTCTACTCGTCAGGTTAAATTCCAAGTGCAAGTCCTGGGTGATTATGACATAAGAGTATACACTTAGCCAAATGAAAATTAGTTGTAATTACTAATTCATATTTTTAAGGGAAATCATATTGATAAAAATAGGCCGCTTGTGGGCCTAACGAATTCAAACCAATTGTAATCCTCTTGGACCTAGACAGAATCAATTTCCACCTTAAAAAACACAAACTTGCATCCATCGCTTGGGTTTAAACACTAATATCTCCTTTTCCAGGAAACAGTAAGTACGGTGTATGCATCTAGACACATTTACCAGGAAGTGCTAAAAATGGAGTCTCCTATCTGAATACCTTACCTTAAATGCATCTAGCCAATACCAAAAAAGGTCACCTCAAGGGCTCTTCATAATATAAGGAAATTGCATACCTTTTCCAAGGAGCTGAAATGGGGTTTTATAGAGGGGGGAATGAATATTAGTGCCCTGGTTACTCAGATGGGCTTGGAGACTCAACTTTGATACTCGACTGGGTCTCCTGAAGAAATGCATAAAAAGGGAGGAGAGCACCTAGCCCACTACACCCAACTTCTCAAATATTTTAATGGTAAATTTGTTCTACTTCTCGGCCCACATCATTCTTCCAGCTTCGAGCTTTTATCCCACAGCCGAGGATGAAAAACCAGAAGTGGACCCAATGGCTTTTTGACATTCCTTAGGAAGCTCCAGTATTTTTCATTTAGAAATAAAAATATTATTAAGGAAGGGGACTTCTCACTATTGGGGTCATGGAATAATATTTTATATAGGGTTTGATTTATCATGCAGGGTTTCAGGGTTTCAGAGAATCCCCGTGCAGCAACCAAGTTTTGCAATTCTAGGATTAAGAAGAAAATATTGGCACATATTGGGAAATCAAAAAAGATGCTGATAGCCATTGCAATCGGTGCAATGGAAATGAAACCCTATGAAAATCTATAAACATTCACACAAACCCTTAAACGACAATCGGGTATTAAAACAAGGCACAAGAAGTATATAACTTGGTGTGGCAAATGAAAATAACAACAACAACATACATCACATACATAAAATAAGAGAAAACAAATAGGGATGAAAAATAGACTAGCATACCTTAGCGATCCATACTGGAAATCCCTTGACCTTGGCAAGCACAAGATCTTCTAGCCTCCATTGTCTACAGGAAGTTGTTTTTCCTCCTCCTCTTTTAGTCGGTGACATGTCCTAAAACCATGATGGAAATGAAAAATGTAACCCTTATTATTATTCCTATATGGCATACCCTAAACAAGAATTATACCCTCCCAGTCCTTGTCTTTCACAATCTCCATAACACCATTAATTTCAACAAGATTGATGGAGGAAAGAGACCATAAAAACAATAGAGGAAGCTTAATTTACTATCTCGTCAGTGTTACCAGAGTATGTTCCGCAAAGAAATCCAGATGCGAAGAACGTATCGATACAATGGGATGCGAAGTACCCATTCATGTTGTCGAAGATCCTATCAATTTTTAAGGTGGAAGGATATATGGTCGGGAGGATTCTAACACTAAAATAAGCAAATAACGACTTGAAAAACCACAAAAAAGTTCCCTCAATACGTAGTACCCGTGACAGATTCAGACTATTGGCAGCTCCGTAGTATTGTTGGAGCCACAAAATCAGGCGTTAGGGCGGAGATAAACAATTGTGTGAAAATGTTGTTGTCTTTTGTTCAGAGAGGATTCCTATGGATAGGGAAGATAATTTCAATGGATACAGACAAATGAAAATGAGGGTGAGTTTGAGAGTTTGAAGAGATATCAAAAAAGAAAAGATGAAATCTAGGGATGCACAAAAACGATGGTGAGTTCAATAGTTTGATGAGAATACCAGAAAAAAGAGCAGGAATCTAGGCTTGAGGGAGGAGGGAAGTTTTAAATTTTCAATTTTTTTTTAATATGATGTGATTATAGTCATGGTTATGTTAGTGAGGGAGGAGGGAAGTTTTAAATTTTCATTTTTTTTAATATGATGTGATTATAGTCATGGTTATGTTAGTACATGATATATATATGTTCGTACATAATATATACTATTGGGATTTATAGTCATGGTTATGTTTTATAATTTAATTTTTTCACTTCTATGAAATTTTCATGGAAAATTACAATAACATGGGTTCAAAATTAGAACAAGCCAACTCATGTGGACTTTTCAACTCAATCAACACATGTACATTGATTATATGTTGCTCTATTTTTGTGAAAAAAATAAATTTAACTTATAAAGTCTTAATGAATTTAAGCTTATTTTATTATACAAATTTAAAGATAAAAAATAAATTGGAATTTTTTCATGTGTTAATGTTGGGTTAGTTAAAGTGAAGTGTTGATATTTATTTCATCAAGGTTCAATATTTTCATCATTGACACCCTTGTGTTTGTAATGAGGAAGGAACGTATTTATTGCCACATGCCTTGAATTGAAATTTATATAGTCTTTGGCCCTTGTTGAAAAAAAATACAATTATAGATAGAGTTGAATTTGGGATCCCTCATTCTAGACATGTGGAAATTGAACCCAAGAGATAGAACAATTACACTCACAAAATTGCTAATCAAACATGCAAAATTAACAACAAAGGAGACTGAAATTGGAGCATAACACTAATATGTATTGAGTAAGTGTGAAATAGATAACCTTGTAAAGTAATAGGCTGTTGTAATATATAATTACATGAAATATTCGAATGCATAAATATTCCATTCAAAATATTCAAAAAGCAGGCGTACCAAAACTAGTCAAATCCCCCATAGGTGCATAAAGCAGTTTCCAAATCTAGGTAGATGCTCACGAATTGGATAAGTAAAGTGGGAAAGATAAAGAGGGATGGAAAGACAACTCATACATGCTTTTATTTGGATAAAAGGAGGGAGGATGATGTGGGAAAAAAACAAGGCAGTTACAACTAGTCTAGCTTTTCCTTTGCCTTAAATCAGAAATAAAACAAGGCAGCTTTATAGAAAAAGCAGATATGCACTTTGGAGAATTTGGAATAAAGAAGACATGATAAAGTGGGTTTCCAGGATTTTTCCCAAGCTCTCCATGACTCATTTTTAGCATGTGTTGACTTCTAGGACATGTAGAAGGCAACTAGCATAGAGTGGAATCTAGGAAACTAGGTAATAAGACAAAATTGATTAAATTAATGTCTAAGGTAGGTAACTATGGGTTGATTATTCTAAAATCCCCCCTTAATCCTAAATTTATGAGTAAATGTCAGAAAACTATAGGTCCTAGCAACAAGGATTAGTCACCCTTTACATACTGCTTGTCCATACAACCAAGGAAAGATGCAAAAACTTAGTGGGAAAATCCTCCCTTAAACATGGATAGGAAAACAAAATTTGGAAATATTGTCATCAATCATGCTTCACAACATGATCAGAAATCCCCAGCAGTGATTTGAGATTGCTGAATGTCTTCTCACAAAAAACTTTGGTGAAGATGTCTGCTACTTGTTCTGAAGATGCACAGAAGAGTAGATGAATGGTACCATCATGCACAAGCTGTCTGATGTAGTGCATATGGATCTCAATGTGCTTGGTTCGTTGTCTCTGAACTGGATCATTGCAGATTTGAATAGTGCTCTGATTATCACAGTAGATAATAGTTGAAAACTCTGATTTGAATCCACATTCTCCAAGTATTCCCTGCAACCACAAACATTGAGTTGCTGCATTTACAAGTCCTCTATACTCTGCTTCTGTAGATGAGAGTGCTATGGCACTCTGGTTCTTGCTTGACCAGCTTATTGGTCCTTCTACAAGCATGAACACATATCCTGATGTAGACTTTCGATCTGTGTTTTCACCTACCCAATCACTGTCAATAAACCCAATGAAATCAAGATCAGATTTTGCTTTGTAGAAGATCCCATAAGTTCTTGTTCCTTGAAAAAAGTTTAGGATCCTTTTAGCAACTCTCCAATGGATCTCATGAGGCTGATCCATGTATCTCAAAGCCACACTAACTTCATAATATATATCAGTTCGATTGTGTGTAAGATAAAGCAAACACCCAATCAACTGCCTATACAGTGTATTATTTACCATAGGAGAAGAACATGCTTCTTCAAGCTTAACTTCTGAAAGGCATGGAGTCTTGCGTGGTTTGCAATATTTCATATTGAACTTGTTCAGAAAATATAAGGCATACTTGGACTGATGTACTTTGATTCCATGTTGAGATTGAGCAATTTTGAGACCCAAGAATTGGCTCAACAATCCCAAATCTATCATATAAAATGCATGGTTCATTGCATCCTTCAAGGAGGCAATCTCTTTCTTTGAATTTCCTGTAATCAGAAGGTCATCCACATACAAGAAAATAATCATCAAATAACCATGAATCAACTTCAAATAGACATTAGGATCATACTTGCATCTAACAAAACTCAGTGATAGCAAAAAGCCATCAATCTTGGCATACCAAGCTCTGGGGGCTTGCTTGAGCCCATACAATGATTTATTTAATATGCACACTAAATATGGATTAGAAACAAACCCTTCAGGATTCTACATGTAAATCTCCTCAGTGATATCTCCATTTAGGAAAGCACACTTTGTTGGAGACATTTACCTTCATACTCACTCCTTCGGTCAAATTGGCCTAGTTAAACCACTATCCTAAGTTTAATTGACATCAGTGGAGCATTAATTACCATCATCCCAGTCACTCCCACGCCTACCTATAGTCAAGGAGGCTAACTTAGCCTTTCCTACAGTCAAGGAGGCTAACTGGAGCACTCTAGGGGTGATTTGTGTGACATTAATGCACCTAATTGCTAACTGGTGGTTACTTTCAGTTCAACCAATCAGTTACAGTCAGTTAAGGTGCCTCCATGCATTAAATATATTATTTAATCATTATTTAATGATTATTTATTATTATTTAATGAACTGGAGTGAACAAGGTGCCTTCGCCAACTTCTGATGGTCAGTTCAGCTTCAGTTAACCTCATCAAGGTTTATTGGAGTCATGCAGTACTAGCACTTGATGATTGGATTGCTATGACATGTGTTTGATCTCCTTCAGTTGAGATTCAGTCATTTATTGCACTCAAACTTTAGTTAGGGTTTGGTGAGTCAATTAGGGTTTTGGTCAAGTGGTTAACTAAGTGAGATTGCATGGCAAAGAGTCAGTTAAGCTAGACTCACTCATTGAATTCGAATTGTCCCTTAGGTATTCGAATTCTTCATTGAGTTAAACCATTGCTCATGCATGGTATTGTAATCCTTTATTGTTCATATAATATACAGAGAGGAAACCTATTGGTATTCCAGTTATTTCCAATTCATGAGTATTTGTTAATAATTATTTGATGAGATTGAATCTTAGTTCCTAGATCAATGTGCAAGAATTAATATGGTATCAGAGCATACGGCGGGACAAAGAACAATCTCTCAAGAACAAGCTTTTTGACAGATTTCTCCATGGAAAGTGAGCAATAGCTCAATCTGACCTTACGGCGCCTTTTGTTTTGATTTGCAGGTCATAACAGGTACAAATTCGAATGGACTCATCAATCCCTCCTCTCACTCCATTCACAAGCTATTCGAAATGGAAGCTGAAGATGATTGCATCTCTGAAGAGACGAGGTCTCTATGAGGTGTCTATTGGAATTGGAAAAGAGTCTTATGAGAATGAGAATGACTGGTTAAATGACCGTGATAGAGCTTATGGAACAATAGCTCTGGCCCTTGATGATAGCTTGTGCTACCTTATTTATTCTGTTGAATACCCAAAGGAAGTCTGGACAATATTGGACAGAACCTTTGGAAAGCACAATGAGGATCATAATAGTACTTTGGAGATCATAGCCAGCACCACAAGGGTTCTTCACTCAAAAGTCTCAGCCTCTACTCTCTCTGATGAAGTTGTTCAAGATGAAGATGAAGCAGAATCTTCTACACATTCAATTCGAATTGAAGAGAGTGTCCATGAAGTGACTCCTTCTCCTGATGCTCCGGAATTTCATGAGATATCTGATATCTCATCTTCTCATATTTCTGAAATGGAAGAAGACATTTGAATCTCTGATATTGAAGAAAAACTCTTCTTCACTTCCATGCAAACATTCACCGGTGATTTTCCTTTGAATTCTGTGCAAAATTTATCAGTAATTGCTTCCAAAAGTGAGGAGAAATTTGAATTTTATTCCTCTAATGTTGCTGCTGGTGTGCAAATATGTGATACCTTGGATATTTTGGAAGAAATATCATATTACCAGAGTGATCCATTCACTCCCCATGATCTAGATCTTTCAACAAATTCTTGCAGGATTGCATGCACCAAAATTCAGAATTTTGAAGAAGAAGAAAACTGTGCATCTACCGTCTCGGTTGACCATAATTTTGGATCTGATATGAACCTTATTGGATCTGATATGATCTTATTTGTATCTGATCTGATATTTATTGGTTCAAAATTTCAGGTTCATAAACCTTCAGTACTGCTTGTAGCTGTTCTCATCAACGGTGTGAAGAAACAAGTACCGCAAGTCTCCTACAAAACTGCTGCTGGGGATTTGATTTCATTTAATAGTTTTGGATCTATTATGAAATTATTTAGATATTATTTACATTCTGATATGATATTATTTTGTTCATATTTTAAAATACAAGAGCTTCCATTCATGCTTGTAGCTGCTCTCACCAATTCCGGTGTGAAAAATCAAGTACCGCAGTTCTTCTTCAAATTTGCTGCTGGGGATTTGGTGTTAGTTTCCTCCTGTGAGGTTGCTGATATTTTATTTTGTGAATCATTAGATATTTCCAAAGCTATATCATATTATGGAGCTCAATCATTCGCTCTACAGAGTCCCAGGGATTCTCTACCTTTGGTCACATGCTCATCTCCTCACAGAACAAGCAAAGAGGAAGACATTCTGCATCCGCATGGACACTTGATCCTAAGATTTGGGGCTGATTTTACCAGTCATGGTTTGCTGTTCAAGGCTGCAACATATCATTTTCTTGAGTGTTCCACACATGGTTTGAATCCTCAAGAACCTTTGCTCTCTCTTCATATGATTTCAGTTTCTCTACATGGGTCCAGTTTCCATCGTGCAACTGTTTATATTTCTGATTCAGTTGAGTGCATTGTTCTTCTTCCAAAGTGAAAGATTCCTCCAGACATATTCATTTAGTTTGGATTCAGAGGTTCACATGCACAGTCTCAGGATGCTGCTGCATAGAAGAACCAAATTCTTGATTTACTGCTTAGTTTGAGGGGGGGTATTTTTCCCATGAGGTTTTTCTCCGTTTCCTTGGTTATATTAAGCAGTTACTTTATTGTACAGGGTGACCTATGGCATTTGTTTCTAGGGCCCTAGCATTTTATGCATCTATGTTTTCTAACTCTTCCTAA
>LPNX010159026.1:134118-223895 GCA_001517045.1 Pseudotsuga menziesii | reverse complement strand
ATTGGTTCCTCACATGGCCAAGTGTAAGTGCTAGACCATTCCGATCATTGGTTGAATGGATGTGAGTGCTGGGCCTTTCTGATGTGATTATAGGATTGGTTCCCATATGATCAAATGTGAGTGATGGGCATGCCTTTATGATGAGTAGGTCAGATGTAAGTGTTGGGTGGGCCATTCTGACTTAAGTTTCAGATATAAGCGTTGAAGAAGACCTACATGGTGGCTAGGCCTACATCCAGCATGAAAAAGGGTTGGCTCTGTAGAACTTCATGTGATGAGAATAATCATGAGATAGCACCTGTGAAGATTCAGTATTAATGATCCAGCAGAGATGATCTAGATCGAGGGATGATCCAGATCCAGAGATGATGCTCCAAAGATTATCCAGATCGAGTGATGATCCAGATCCAGTGATGATGATCCAAATCCAGTGATGATCCAGATTCGAAGATAAAGATGACTTGAAGACAAAGAAGACTTGAAGATGAAGATGACTTGAAGACGAAGATGACTTGAAGATACAGATGATGAGATGATTCACAGAAGAAGACCAGTGATGAAAATTGTGTCGAGAGAATACCTTCCTAGTTAAGAGGGAGTGTTGATGTAATTGTAACATCGGAATGTATTTCACTTGTATTTCTTATATATGTAACCCAATGTTTATTTTGGGATGTACTTGTGTCATGTCACGCCCTAATGTTCCTATTGGGAGAATCTATAATGTAAACAAGTCATGTCAAGTCATTGTGGGTAACCCTCCTATTGTATAAGGGTTAAAGTCCCCACAATTTTGGGGCACTAGGTTTATTAGACTCTCCTAGTGAGGTCGGCCCTAGTAGGGTTTTAGTCATGTCGAGAATTAGTATAAATAGGGAGGTCCTCTATTTATCACACATCACATCCACACTCAGTTGTAGCGCATAGCTGAGGAAGAGAAAGACACTAGGGCAAGAGGAAAGAGCTTACTGCTATCGGGAGATTGTCTTACTATTTTTGGGTTTCACTTTGGTGCTGATTCTATCTCTGAGGAAGTTGAGAGGTTTTCTCCATTTATGGTTTCCCTGAAGAAAAACACTGTTTTCATTGTCTCTCTTGTTTGATTGATGTGCTTGTTGTTCTCTCAGTTTAAAGATCCTAATGTTATGCTAGCTTAATGTTAAAATCTAACAAGAAGCACGAGGGAGATAACCGAAAAATGTTTGACAATCTAAGGACTGACCTACTGAATGGGGGGGGGAGGCGTAACAGGGGCAGGGAATCATAGGGGACTCAAACTTCCTTTGTTCATAGTATGATGGCAGGGTGGACCAAGCAGCAAAAAAAACTAACTCATGGGAAAGGGATCATAGCTGTAACACTGAGAATGTAACTGCAGATGGGAAACAATTGGGGGAGGTAGACACTTTCGGTATTGAAGGAATCCAAGGAAGACACATCACAGAGTACTTTGAACAAAGGCGACCCAAAGTGGGAATGCTACCAAACTATTATATTTGGGGTGGTGTCTAAAGACACTATTGTGGTACGATCTCGTGGATTTTTAGTGAGGCCAAGAAAGTAAATGTTCAATGGTGGTTTCAATTTTAGAGAGTCTGGAAGCATGAAGAAGACTCTAGTGAGGTGTCTTTTTCATTGATAGTCTCCTGTTCCCGAAAAAGGTTAAAAGTGTACATAGGAGAGCTCACCCATTCTTTGTGGGATGGGATACTTCTTTACCGTTGGTAGTCCAATCAGGCCAGAAAAGGTTAAACCTGTACTGACTAGACAGTCATTCAGATACTTTTACGAGCATGAATGAAACCATGTTTGATCGGCAATCTTTTCTTGATGAGAAGGATGGAAAATATCTTAACCACAACCCATGGTGAGTGTTTTCGTTAAGTTCGGCCCCTCTGCCCGAGAAAGCATAAAAGGATGCAGAGGGGAACGGTCATGGCTTGAATGTGCCAAGGTGGTCCTTTTCAGATGGCATTCTACATAGTCCACAAAAGGAGATAAACAAGATGATGTAGATTCCCTTTCTTATACTTTAACGAGCGAGAAATGAAGCAGCTACACTCGGCAATCTTTTCATTCTTTTAGGAGTCAGAAAAGAGCTTAACAGAAACTCCAATATGGTCAACCGATTGAGAAGGCACTGATGGTGCCCCTATGTCAGGACAATGGATAGTGATCGAAAGGTCACCCATGCAGTATGGATGGAGCAGGTGGCTCTTGAACATACCAATACATGCATGAAATAGATTGCGACAGAGGCACACGAATTGGTGCGGCAGAGTCATGCAACCCGAGGTGGCTCTCGGACAGAGGTTAGGAGAGTCTTGTGTGATTTGTGGTCGACGGACTAGACTACATGTGATGTAAGTGCAAGTCTGAAGGAAGTTATATGCCAAATGCATACAAAATGATGTGTCTTCCAAGAAATGGTCTGGAACCCGTGTGAGTGCGGTGGACAGACTAGACTAGAATGTGATGTAAGTACAGGTCCAGAGACATTTGTATGAAAATAAAGGGGAACATAAACCAAGGTAACTTCCGAGAAGTGGCCCCAAGAAATGGTCAAGCAAGGGGAACGAAGAGTGCCTCCTTGCAGTACAATGTCTGCATTATGGATGGAGCACATGGGTCATTAACATGCCAAAACATGTAGAGGAATACTTGCACGGAGGTAAACAAATTGAGGTGACCTCCAAGGATAGGTCTGGAGAATCGAGTAATAAATATGAGACAATAGTCTCATCAAAAGATAAAGGATGGAAAACCAAACTCGGAGGTGTGAGGGGTGTCTCCAATAGAATTTGGATAACTCTGACTAACATCTAATGGTGCGTCCCCTAGTATAATGGTGCATGGGGAAAAACTAGACCGAATGGAGGCCTATGGGTATGGAGCTAGCTCAACGTACACATGTGATTCGCATGGTGACACACAAACTAACATGAATCTAGGAAATGGCCCAAGGAATTAGTAGGGAGGGAGGCAGTCTAAAGTTTGTTTCTTGACCCAAGAGCATTGTGCAATCGGGGAGACACGAAGAGGCCTCAACCTTCAGGGAAAGTCTGGGAACATGACGGTATGCTAGCATGGTGGCTAGATCATACATGCAACATACTGTGTGCATGTGCAGATGGGGGACCGCACTGTCCACTAGGATCCCAGCGGAGAAGAGGTAGGGATAATATATACCTTCTCATGTGCAAATGATGCAACGGAGTTCTAGAATGGACTCACTATGACTAGAAGCAGAACAACGACTGAAGGGGGTCACCGACTCGTGGTAAAAATGATGCAAAACAAAAATAAAATCTATGTTATAAGTGACTCATGGTGGTGGTATCAAGCATAGGATTTCTTGAGGTGGAGCCCATTGTGGGGATTCTTCAAGAGCCAAGCATCTGAATCAGCAAAGAAATGTGCCCCCTTGTCGAGACAAAGGTCATTGGTAAGGTGGGGTGACGAAATCTGGCCTTCGATGGGAAGAACCAATCCCACACCATGGTTGAAAGGGAATAGGGTAAAACTGATGGTGGTTTTACAAATCTTTCCATCATCCTGACAGTGGTGCTGAGATAGATCAATTGGATCTTCCATGGGCGAGGGGACGGACGGACTACTGGAGCTAGAGATCATGTAAATGGCTATGGTGGTCGAGGAAGAAACTGGAGGGTGGATCTCCTCAATGGTAGTGACTTCGGATTCAAGGGAATTTTTTCCAATTTGGTTAAGGGCATCCCGAAACTGGGCCAAGTCTTGGTAGTGGTGGGAGTAATGTCCATAGAATCTGCAAAGGGAGCATGCATGGTTCATTCTCAATGAATTTTTTTTTACTGTTGGCCCAGTCAGGAGGACAACCACGAGGATGTTCTCCGCTGTGTCCATGGAATCTAAGTGTGTTCGGATGATGGGAATGTCAGGACAATTTTGTGTTTCATGACCATGTCTGTCGCACATGGCACAAGGTGGAGTCAGTCAAGATTCAGTGGCTACTGCTTTGGCATTTTTCCCCTAGCCCTCTTTGGATGAGTCAGGGATGGTACAAGCATAGAAGGTGGTTTTTGTGGGCCAATAGGGGGACATGATTCGACCGTAATGGGTTGAACAGGGGTTAACACGACTTGGGGTGTCAGAGGTTGGGTCGGTGGATCAAGGTACCTTACGGAAATCCCCAGTGTGAATTTGGGTAAGTTTAAGGTGGCCATTACTAGCTTACTCATGATGCTTGTCAAAAGAAATAGGAATGGAATTGTGTGGACTGGGGAGGAACCCAAGTAGTGCCCTGGTGAGTACGTTTGGGGATGCGTTGGTGGTTTTGGCTATGCATGATGTTGTGGTTGTAGATGAGGTTGCGGTTGCAGATGAGGTTGCGGTTGCAGATGAGGTTGCGGCTGCTGATGGTATTGTGACTGCAAATGGGGTTGCGGCTGGGGGTGGGGTTGTGGTGTAGTAGTGCTAGATGACAGCATGCACAAATCCGCAGTATCACTTAGCAGAGATGGTGGTGATACTAAGGGGAAGGGAGCCATCATAGGCATGTCAGTGAACAACCCTGTGCCTACATTCAGGATGATGGGGGTGGTGGTGCTGTCAACTGTGGTGTCAATAGTGGGAATAATATTAGCTGGTGTTGTTGGCGCTTGTGGATCATGGTAAGTCAATTGGTCGATAGTCACAATTTTCCCATCATGAGGGAACATCATTTGGTGAAAGACGTTAGATGCCACAACTCGCATCACGTACATATTGCTACATCCTAGAAGAAGGTTGTAGTCTAACTTAGAGTTGACGACTTCTATGTCAATTAGGACGGTCTTCCCACCTAAAGATATGGGGACGTGTGGGAGGATTCCTTGGGCTCTGGTGGGATGGCCATCATATGCACACAACGTGGTGGTGGATGGTTGCAAGATGGGGAACTCGAGTTTCTTCCAAACCAAGGTTAACATGATGCAAGTGGATACCCCCTCATCAATGATGCACCGATGCACAACCAAATTCTGAATTGACACTCGGATCTGGAAGGCGATGGTCGATGGCATTCTTGGTTCTCCTTGATCCAAATCAAATGTGATTAATCTAGAGTAGGAGGGGTCTACATCACCAAGGGCGGCTAGCAAGGCTTTCTGCTATGTTAGCCACATTTTGAGTACTTCAAGAGCCGATATGTCCGTAGGTGATTGGGCCAAGTCATCGGTGATACTATAGTTAACTACTGCCCTTGCAGTAGTGTTGTTGGCAAGGCACCTAAAGGGGAGATGCGAGCCTGCGGGAGGGAAGGTGAAGAGGAGCATTGGCAGTGTTGGATGTGGATGTTTTTGTTGTGTCAGTGGTTTCAGTAGTGGATCCGTATTGGTTTCGCCTGGTCTACAGGTTGATCTCCTCCAATGTAACTACTAGTAGTTGGTGTACTCCTGTCTCACGGGGATGTTGAATAGGGTGGGCTGTGAGAGCAGTTTGGGGAAACAGTGTGGTTGCTACCAATCCTTGGACTGGTAACGGGTCCTGGAGCACCATGGGAGGAGGGCCCGGTGGTGCTGGGTTCTATTGTGTTTGGGATGCCGCATTATTGCCTTGCTAGGCTTCGTCATGGAGGAGTTTTTTGGCGTGTCCCATAAGCAAACATTCATGGGTGTAGTGCCCATAGACATTACACAGATCGCATGGTTTGTTGGTCCATAATGGGGCGTTCCGTTGAGGTGGATTGGGTTGTTGGGGATTTTGCGCTGGTGGGTTGGCAACATTGTGTGGGGGGTTAGGTTGTCGATTGTTACCTTGATTCCTAGTTTGGTTATTTCTACCTTATCCCTATTGGTTTTTGGGGGCAGGTGGCTTGGGACGATTCTGCTAAGAAAACACTTGTCCCAGAGGTGCAAACAGGGCTGGCGCAGGGGCTTGAATGGCTTGCACTAGTGGTGCATATGGTTTGGGTAGGAAACACTAGGGGTGTGGCTCAAGTGCAGAGGCATCGAGGGTGATGTTGTGTGATGTTATGTTTGGTGGGAAACAGATCCTATGATGCCATCTGTGGCATGAGATGCCCCCGGTGCATCCCGATAGGAGGTGCCTGCACGTGGAGTATCTGGAATGATGGTATAGAGGTATCATGACTATGGGTAAATGAGGTCAAACTATTGGGCATTCAAGATGGACTCTTCCTCTATTTGGGGACATTCGAAGGTGACATCCTTAGCTGTAGGTGGCAGCAAGGTTTTCAAGAACCAGTCTAGGAAGATCCTGTCATCAAGCTTGATCTTGCACAAGCCGCAACTTCGCCTCCACTCATGGATGTGGTCAATGATGTGGGTCACAGTATTTTGGTGGCAAGATAGAAAGATTTCCACTCCTTCATCATATCTGATGGGGAGTTGGAAATATTGCAAGAACATAAAGGCCAAGGAGTTGAAGTTTGGGTACTTGGCTTGTGATAGCTCAATGTACCACTTGGCTGCAGCACCTGTGAGGGTGCGTTGAAACAATTTGAGTCTAATTGAATCATCTACGATGTTTTTTAGTGAGCACCATAGGTGAAACGTCATTATATGGTTTTGGGGGCACTCCCCTTCCTTCCCTTCAAACTTGGGGATGTTTGAGGGGAGTATGGTTGGCATGGGAGGCCAAAAGGTTTGATGACAAATGGGGTCGTTGGTTAACCTATCCAAGTCAGGTAGGTTGAGGCATGCCATGAAAGGGATATTTGACCCAAGTTTGATGTGTGATGAACCAACAATGGTGGTGGGGTTTGCAGGAACATAATGTACCTACGTGACTAGGGGTGCTTGTGGCACAGTTGTGGACAAGCCACTACCCCCAGGTATGGAAAGTGGGACAGTGTGAGTGGAAGGGCCACTGCCCCTAGGTATGATACGTGGGATAGTGTGAATGGAAGGGCCACTACCCCCAGGTATGATAGGTGGGAGAGTGTGAGTGGACGGGCCACTGCCCCCAAGTATGACAGTTGGGAAAGTTTGATTGGTAAGTATCGATGGAGGCAGTTGAGTTAGGACAGTATGCATGGTAGTACTAGGACCACCTACAAGGGTATTGGTGTTTACTTAAGGTATGGACATAGGTCCACTGCCAATGATCATTCCAGAAAATGGATTCCGGTTTGCACCAGCCGTGGGGCTAGATGGTGTGGTATGTAAGTTGGGATCAGAATGATATGAGTCTGATTCTGAGTCTAAGGCTATGTGGCCTTCTGATGGTGTATAGGGTCATCGAGAATGGTCTCAGTGGTGTTCTTTCAAGGACCCAAACTATGGTGGATCATCTCTTAGGCGTGAGGAAGAGCATGGGGGATCAATCGTGTATAGTTGGTAGATAAGTTGGTGAAATATGGTAGTGACATTATGGACCCCAGTTTTAGTGGCTTCCTATTGGCTTTCAAGTGGTCACTTGGCCACCAATACTGCCAGGAGAGAGCGCTTGGATTTTTCCTCATGGGAGTGCTAGTCAATCGGTAGGGGTCGTTTCCCGTTTCACTTGGAAATTCCTCTTAGCAGCCAGCTACTTTGGGGTTCCCGTGGTACTCCTCACAATGAGTTTCAAGGCTGAGACCAAGTACTTCCCATGGTTAAGGTAGTCAAGGACTTATGTCCTCAAATACTGCAAGTGTTTGAATTAGTGTAAATTAATAGATTTTATTGGTTGGCTCAGCGTCATGAACTGAGTTTGGTTATCCTATTTGGTATGGTTGTGTGCATGTCCATTTTATTTTTTGTTATTCACTTGGTGGCTACTTGTATGGTTCATGAATATTTCACAGAGATTTTCTAGATTGTTACAGAACTTATAGCATGGGTAAATTGTTATGAAACCAATAAATTGTGAATAGAAAATTTGAAACATGCCATTAATGAACTTGAACTATGGTAGACTTACTAGGTGACTGCCTTACACCTGTATTCCTCTTCAACTAGGAAAGAGTGTTGGGCTCTCAACACAATGGGACTAATCCCATCTGTAGATCCTCAAGTCACTCTCTGAGTGCAAGGTCAGTCAACAGGGAGGACGTGAATGTCATGAGGCCCCCTGGGCCTACCACCCCCTCTACCTTCCAAGTCAACTATTTTTAGTTGTCTAAAACAATCACAAGTGAAGTTCCTATTACTATATGAGCTTCACCCTTCATCTTATCCCAGAATATCCCGGAGGGTGATGACTGGATAAAGGAGGAAGGGCTAGGAAAGGAGTTAATTTCCAATTCTTATTAAAAAATGAAATTTAACCTACAGTAATTTATCCAATCCTTAAAACAGATTCATTATATCAATAACCAATTAAATATAATATTGATTTACACAGATTGTATGCAGATGAAAATAGGCTGCTGGATAGAGGCGGCTGAACCGCACTCACAATCCAAATAGAAGCAAACAAGCAAGCCCAAAAAGTTAAAATGCTCATACAAAGTAAAAAAAATGGTGTAGGTCATGTAGAGCTTACTGAGGGATTTTTTGGGTTAACACCTCTAGCTTGTATGCAAACTGTGTCGATGCACATACCCTCACTGAAAGAAGCACCAACGGGATTTAAAAGGAAAAAGAGAAGATTCAAGAAGCTTCCAAGCAAAATCTCTCGTGGAGGATGTTCCTATATGATAGGGAGAGCTAGAACTCGACCTCCTAACCCATAAGAATCATCCACTATCCTCTTCCCAAAATATCTCATCTCATATGAGCCTCCCTTGGACTATTAAAGAAGGCTTCATGGACTATGTGAGGGACCAAGGAGAGCATCCTTATGTTGTTGGATTGAGGTCTAGTATTGAGGAAAATTTGAGTGAGTTTTGTGAGAAAAGGATTTTTTGTGAGCATTTGAGTTGTGTGAGTTTGTCAAAGACTTTGTGGAGACAAAGCTATTGAAATCAATACTTTGGTTGTAACTTTCTCTTTTCATTTTGATTAATACAAAATTGTTTCCCTTTCCCATATATGATTTGTATGAATATCATTCATTTATTATTAGATTCCTTGATCAATAATATGGATTGTTGATATACCTTTTTACTCTAATCTCGTGTCTTATTTCTAATGCTCCTTTGTGGGTATTATAGATCGCATGAAGGATAGCGAAACAATGGCCAAAGTTTCCATATTTGAGGTAAAAGAGTTAATGTTCAAGTAGATTGATTATCTAGTAAGAGGATATACTGTTGTGACTTTATGTTCTAGATTTGTACCATACAGACTAGAGGAACAAGCATTGTCTGCACTGGTTGAAATATTTCTACAAACAAAATTGGTGACCATACTGGGGATAGATCCAGTCATATCTGGGATAGATCTAGTCAAATCTGGAGAAGATCTAGTTAGATATAATATTTTTGGTAACACTCTTTGTTATAAACTTGTCATTCTCTTTACTTAACTAATTTGAGTTGTTAAGGTGAGTGATCCACCTTATCATCTTTGCAATTTCCCCTTTTGAAGTGTACTTTACTTCTTTATCAGTCCAGCTCAGTCCACCATGGTTACTTTGGCAGGTGAGTACCCTTTTTTCATCTTTGGATCTATCAACACACATCGATATATTTGACAGAGTGTTGGCCCTTCTCTGTCTCCTACTGCACTCGGACAAGAGGTGTCGCTAGCACTATTTTACCTACTACACAGTGCACCACTGGCACCTTCATCCAGTACAATAGTGCATTGACCCCTTGTTGGCACTCTGGTGTAGCCTTACATAGTGCACTGAGGTAAGTCAATCACTGCTTTGAAGCTTGTGTTTTGATGTTTCATTTTTTTCTTGGTTTTCCTATCAATTTTCTTATTGTTTTCTTGCTGAGTCTGATGGTTTGATAACCTTATTTCACTTCTTGAGTTTAGATTTAGAATTTTTCATTCATAAAGGATTTGTAATTAAAGAAATTTTGTGTAAGTTACAGTTTTGGATGCATGGTATGCTTAGTTCTTTCTCTGAAAATGAGAGTAGGATTATGAGGAAAGAAGATCTGTAGATCCTTTTTCATAATTGTTTAGTATTCTTTCTTTTTTGAATCATATTAAAAAATGAAAAAAAAATAGTTATTTTCTCTTGTTTTGATTACTCTTGGTTTTCCTGAGTAATTAGAGAAAAAAAAATAGTTCTTTATGAGTTTGATTGAGGAAGCATAGGTTTTTACATTGGAAGCTCTTCTTCCTTCCTCCTTTCAGAGATTCTATAGTGTTAATGGTGAAAAAGTTTGTGTTTTTGGAGAATTGTTAAAAATCTTGAAGTTTAAATTGGTGAAAGAAGCATGACATTCTTTTTTTTAAAAGAAAAGTTTCTTCCTTTCCCTAGTTAGCGTTCATTGAAGAAAAGAGTTGCATCGCATATAGATCTTAATTTTGTATCTTTATCTACATTCCACAAACATTCACTAACCATCAAGATAAAATAAACGAAAGCTTAGGATTAACAATTTTAGTAATTTGAGTGATAAGATAGAGACATGTTCTGTTGTCTTAAAACATAAGAGTTGTTGTTACTTTCCTTCATTACATCCCAGGGATTTGCGGTTCTTTCACATACTTCCAGTATTTTGAACGACCTTTCACATACCCTTGAGGTATATCGAAAGGTACTTCACGTACTTGGTGGTATATTAGAAGGCCCCTTTAGAATGGTTGTGCATTAGACAACACTAATACATATTTGAGCTCCCACGTACCTTGAGTATATCGAGAGACCCCTCTAAAATACCCCAACCAACTGAGAAAATCCTTTTGGTCATCTTGTTGGAGCAATACAATGAGAAAATCCTTTTGGTCTTCAGGGAGATACTATGCAAGTTTCATCTAGGTAGCCAGGTATTCAGAAAAGGGTATGTTCCCAATCCTCCTTGTCATGTTTTATTGTTGGACCCTACGGTATATCGTGAGTTGTGACAACTTGAAAATCCTAGTGATGGACAGGCTATCATAATCCCGTCCTGGAATTTAAGTTTTCTTGTGGCCTTATATTTTGTAGGTTTTTTTGTGTGTGATATTTTCTTTGTATAAATTTTTAGGGTAGAAATTTTCATCCAGCACCCTGGCTGATTTATTTGCAAGATGATCTCATAGGTTGCAAGGTTTACCACCTGAGTATCCTCCTGTCATGGAAGGAAATGAACGTGAAACCATGGACCAACCAAATACTGTTAACTCACATGTAGAAGGAGTTCCAGTCATTGAATCTGGGGAATAATTTTTGACTTGTGATAACCCCTTTTATTCCAACAACCCTCTACCAAAGACACCACTTTTATTTTTCAAACAAAAAGCCAACTTGGTGCACCAAATTGGGTGTTTAATCACCTGTCAGATGATACAGTAGTAGAAGATTTTGGTGTTAATTCTACTTTTTGGGAGACTTCTCTAGGTTAATCCATTTCTGAATATGGAACCACTAGACCCTCCTATGTTACTCTCATTCGAGAGGCCACGACGAATCAAGAATTATTCGGGCCCCTCCACCAATCTATTGAGCATTTGCGTAATCTAGGAGAAAATATAAAGAGGATTGTTTCTCCTCTACCCCATCGTTCAGGAAAAACCCCACCTATATGCCATGCTCTTTCATCATCTCAAGTAGCTCCTAGCTCAGATCCACCAATCCAACAAGTGGTTACTCATGACCCTGGTCAACCCTTTGTTCCTGCTCTGCTTACTCGAAATTTCCCATCGGTTTCCACTCCCCTGATAGTTCCCACATCTGGGGGGTAACCCCCAGCTCAAGTTGTCTTACCTACCAGGGGAATAATTTCTAGCATGGAACAAAACCTAGCAGCAGGACAACCAGTAGTTAACACCCCTCCAGTAAATACCAATATAGTTATACCCTCTTTTGGCTAGGGACAAACTTCATGGGTTCATCCCATTGTTAGTCAAATTTATTGGGGGTATACTTACCCTAGAAATCAACCACCCAGGGTTTATCAAGCCTATGAACCAGCACCATTGGGTGTTGTTTATACTTGAATTCCTTACCCTATGAATGCTTATGTCCCATAGGGATATCCCAATTGGACAAATGTACCACCACCTGGATGACCTTTTGTAAACACTTCTGGAGGTTTTGGAGGTCCACCTAGGGGGCACCTTTTGGAGGCCGTCCACTTGGAGGACCACCTTTTAGAGAACCCCTTGTAGGGCCACCTGGAGGCCCACCTTTTGAAGGACCACCACCTGGAGGACCACCACCTGGAGGACCACCACCTGGAGGACCACCACTTGGAGGACCACCACCTAGAGGCCCACCACCTGGAGGCCCACCTTTTGTAAGACCACCACTTGGAGGACCACCACCTAGAGGCCCACCACCTGGAGGCCCACCTTTTGTAAGACCACCACTTGGAGGACCACCACCTGGAGGCCCACCACCTAGAGGACCACCACCTAGAGGCCCACCACTTAGAGGCCCGCCTCCCTCAGGTGGCCCACCACATGGAGGACCCTTTAGTGGATCACTTGGAAATAAACCACCTAACCAACCTGTCATGGGGGAATCATTTATGCGTGTTTATAAATATGCTTATGGTCCTACTAGTCCACATATTCTATATCAATATTACCAGTACCCCCAACCTAATCAACAATTACCATTTATGGCTACCTTAGATCTATCAGATTTGTCCATATTGATCAACGACCCGATACATCATGATACCTCATGGTCGGCTATCCCGATTAAGCTATCCTCGGACATACCCAAATTTGATGGAAAGCCTCATGAGGACCCCAAAAACCATGTAATGACCTTTCATTTGTGGTGCTCATCCAATTCTCTGATGGATGGTTCAACTTGTCTACGTTTTTTTCAGAGAACTCTCACGGGAGTAGCTGTGAAATGGTACATTGAGCTACCTCATTATTCCTTTTGGGATTTTAACACCTTAGAAATGGTATTTTTAACACAGGTTCAGTTGTTGATCTAATATAAGATAGGTACAGACCTATTGACCTCTCTTCGCCATACTACCTCCACCCATATATCTGATCATATACATGAATGGAGACGAAGACATAGGTGATTTAAGGATCGCATTCCTGATTAGTTACTTGCTGATTAGTTTACGAAATATTTAATCCCCCTATTTCTAGGGATGTCACCACGGGAGGTGTTGTTACCGAAGAGAAATCCATTAGCCACGATCAGTACCTAGATTTGGTCTACTCCTAGTCAAGCACTTTGTACGACCTAATTCCTCATGCTCCTCATCCTACTTTAGATCCTTCAAGACCTACAATAGAGCCACCCACTAATGGTGTTCTTGGCTCAATTCAAACACAATTGTCGGCTAAATCCATGAAAAATAAAAATCCACTAGCCACACCTTCAACCTGTCCCACCCTCCAAAATGGTTTCCCCTCCTGTTTTTTCCACCAAAGAAAATGCGATTCAGTCCATTGAATCTTCGAGAGGAAATAAAAAAGGTAAAAAATACAAGAAATATGAAAACCAACAGGAAGGTAAAAAGGTAAAGTTTCCTTGCCATATTTGTGGAGGTGATCACTTCACTAAGGAGTTTCCTCATCGCAAGGAAGTCAGCAATTTTTTTAAAAATAATCCCACCCCGACATTATTGACAAACCCTTTCCTTACCCACCATAAATTGATTGACCATCAATCCTTGCATGGGCCTTCTTCGTCTTCCATAGATGAAGTCAAAATGATTTCAATTGAATCAATTAACCTTAATACCCAATCCCAAATCTATGACCCTCCTCCAAAAAATAAAATTGGTAATGCTCCATCCGAAAAACCTTCAGCATCCACTTTTCCTCCCGTTAATGGTCTTCGGATTGAAATACCTACTCTTGATGCAATTCTTCGCCCACCTAAGAGTACACTTCAAAAGTCCATACTTAATCCTAATGAACGCACTTACTAGTACTATAATATAGTGGAAGATCTGAATCAAGCACCGTGTGCTATGTCGACTCTCAAGGTACTCCAAACATGTCCTACATAGAGAAAGAATTTTCTATCAATGCTTGGAGCACTGGATCCTAAAAACAATAACATTATCGCTTTCAAGCTGGATGATTTTAAATCTAGTCTTTCCCATCAGTTGGCTTTCCAATTATCCATGAAAGCTATTGGGAAGATGATCTGTCATACCATATTGGACGAGGGAGCCTCAACCTCGGTCATGTCTTTGTCTTGTTGGAGAGCTATCAGTTATCCTAAAATCAATCGTTCACCCATGACATTAAAGGATTTTGATGGTCATGACTTTCAGCCTTATGGAGTACTTGCCGCTCTCCAAGTATAACTGTGGGGAAAATCAGTCTCCATTCATGTGGAAGTTGTTAACGCTCCTTTAGATTACAATATTCTCCTAGGTCAAAACGAGTTTTATGTTATACAAGTTGTTGCTTTATCCCTTTTTTAGGTAGTCTAGTTCCCATTCCAAGGAAAGATTGTTACTATTGACCAGTTAGATTTATGTTCACCCAATGCAACGTCAAATACTGCAAACAATGTTCCACTTTTGGCTTCCACAACCCCCCAATATCATAACATTGGAGTAGGTCTTCTCAAAGATTACTCACTTATGGGAATATTTCCATTATCTAACCCTCCTCCCATTTTGCAGCCTGCATCCATGAAAATTATTTCTACTTCCACCATAGATAAAGGAAATCCCATTGTTGATTCAACATCAGTAAGTCCTTTTGAAGAAATGTACCACGCTATTTAAACCACCAGTGATGCCTCCATCAATGATCATTTGTTGGTGGATTCAGATACCTATCACCTACCTTATTGGCTAGAAACCCCCCCCTCCTCACCCCCCATCTCTAGATTATTTTTCGCATACACTCCCCTCTGATGAAGCCATCATGGAAGTTATGTCCTAGATGAGATGCCCTGGAAAGATCATCACCACCGATTTTCTTTCCTTCCCCATTGTCATATGGTAGAAGAACAATTTGCATCAGTGATTTCATGTGATATAGTAAGTCATCCTCAATCCCCAATCCTCACCCATGATGTCAAATTTGAGGGTAATTTAAGTAACATTACCAAAACCATTCCAGTTGATATATCAGTGAAACCCAGTATCCTAGAGAACATCTAGATAGGCCAGAAGTCCTCCCCTTCAGAGATACAATCTTATACGGCCTTACTTAAGAAATTCAAAGATATTTTCACTTGGACCTATGAAGAGATGTCAGCGATAGACCCCTCTATCATATTTCACGATATTAACACCTACCCTGGCGTCAATCCAGTTCGCAAGAATCTCCGCCAAGTACATCCAAGGAAAGAAACAGCCATTAAGGAAGAAATTGAAAAACTTCTTAAGCCTGGTTTTATTTACCCCGTGCCTTTGACCAAATGGGTGTCTAATATTGTCCTTGACAATAATAAGTAGGGTACTATTAGGGTTTGTATTGATTTTTGGGATTTGAATTGGGATTGTCCTAAGGACAACTTCCCCACCCCATATATCGATCAAATCATCGACAATTGTGTCGGCAGTGTCATAAGTTTCATTTATGGATGGATTTTTATACTACAATCAGATTGAGATCCTCCTATCAAATCAACACAAGACATATTTAATGTTCCCATGGGGAACCTTTGCCTATAGAAATATTCATTTTGGTTTGAATAATGTTGGCACCACCTTCCAACGCACCATGTCATATACTTTCCACGACATTAAACAAATTGTAGATCCCTATCTTGACGACCTATCGGCTCATTCGAAGTAGCAGGATCACCATGTTGATCATCTAAGAGACATTTTTCTTAGATTTCACCACTATAACATTCGTTTAAACAACCCACAAGTGTGTTTTTTGTGTAGATATTGGCCAATTATAAGGATTTATTGCGTCTAATGATGGAATCCATATAGAACCTCTGAAGATTGAATCTATCCTGGCTTTACCTGCCCCAACCAATGTTACTGAACTCCAAAGTTTGAAAGGGAAGGAAAAAATTTTACAACATTTTGTCTACAATTATGCTGAAAAAACACACGTTTCATGCATTTATTAAAAAGGACACCCCGTTCGTTTGGGATGACTTAGCATAGCATGCATTCAATAATATCAAACATGCTATTACAGATGCAACCACCAAATTATACCAAGGATTATTCCCTGTATGTGGATGCATCCCTATCAACAATTGGTATGGTCTTAGTTTAGATAGATGAACACGATCAAGAACTTGTGATCTACTATTTGAGTAAGAGTCTTTTAGACTCTGAAACCCGATATTCACATGTGGAGAAACTCACTGTTGGTTGTCTGGGTAGACCCAGGTTTACTATAATGAACCAACAACACCCCTAGCTCACCGGCCCTTTCGGCGACAGACCGCGGAGCGGCCTGAAGTCTCACCCGAAGTGATCCTAATGGGTTGGTCAAGGACTCAAGTGTCTCAACCAGGTTCTGTATGGCATCCTATGTTCATCTCGTAGCCCTTCTTAGCTCACGAGACTGCTCTTTCCTCTCTGCGACATGATGCACAGTTTCCTCTTGCTCGCTATGACTCCAACCTCTATCGCATCGCCGCGCCCGGGGCAACACCTAACTCTGTCCTACGCTTGCTCCTCAACCCACGGTATCGCGCACCACAGCTCCTCTGCTGGTGCGATATCGCCTCCCTACGATATCCTACCGCTGTGACTCAACGTACTTATCTTACTGGTGTTCAACTCACATGGCACAATGCGCAAAGCTGTTTTATACTGCGACACTTAACTCTCTCAGGTAAAACTTAGACAAATCCTTATAAAGAATACCTAAAGACTTCAACTTGCATTTATCTTGTAATATGCCGTGAACTGAATAACATACACATACAGTTACTGTAAGCAAAGTTCATGTAATGAATGATAGATATAACAAGTAACTACAAACACATGAATCAAAAACATAACACTCTGATTTTACATGGTTCACTTCCAGGGTGGAAGTTACGTCCACAGAACTGTGTTTCTATATTATAACTTGAGAGAGGTACACAGTTCTGCTGCACCGCATATGCAGCTAGAGATCTTCTGGGTAACTCCGCACACAGCCTGGAGGCCTTCTCTCCTAGATATCTTATCTATCTCTATATTGCCTTCTTACAATATACTCTCACTCTCTGTGTCTATCAATCCCTGCAGATTTTTACAATACAAAATAATAGTAAGCTAACATACTACTGATAATCTGACTAGCTGGATGGCCTAAAATGCCCAAAATGCCAACCTTTTACAATACAAAATACATCCCTTTATAGGCAGCCCGAAGGTCTCGCCATTACAACACTGTGGGCCTGTCCCAACAGTAACCCAAACCCTAACTAGTGACAGTCGGCATATATGTACTTGGGGTAGCCGCTTTCTGTCACACCACTGCTCTCTGCAATCTTCCATGCTTCCCGGCGCTGACCATGGGTACTATGCACCGCTTCCCATCTTCTGTCCTTTGTCTTCAATACCTCGGCCTCGTTGCTCCTTTTCCTTTATGAGGGTAGCTGAGCCCTCCTATCTTTGCCACTACCTTCAATGCAGTGGTTGAGCTCTCTCTTCTCGGATGCTCAGGTACTGTTGTCTTCCTTGGATTTTCTGTTCCAACAGTCACGGTTTTCAGCTCTGCTCTGTAGCTAGAAACATGCTACGGCGTCGTAGCTTCACCTTATCTCTTCATCTTCGCCAAACTGTCTATCTGCCAAAATGGAAGCTTTTCCTGTAGCTGTGGAACTCTGCTCCAACAGTCCCCTAACACTTGCTTATGTTTCGTCCCTGAGCCACTACCAACAGGATTCTCCTGCTGTAGCTTTTCCTTGGCTTCCTGTGAAGTGCGCTGAAGCTTGTCCCGAAGTCCTGTGACTTCATTCTCCATAGCTGCGACACGCTCTTTTGCCGATTCAAGCATAGCTTGAATAATACCTAAGTCTTCTACGGCATCAATTTCATTTCTGGTGGCAGTGAACTCCCCAACTTTCTGCTCAACCGCATCGACTAGTTCTATGATTTGTTCCTAATATGGTTGAAGGAATTCATTGAGGTGTATCTCCTTTGCTCTCAATCGCTGCGCTTCCTTCTGCAAACGGTTCATCTCCGTTGTCTTTCTCATCTTCCGAAGAGCTGCTAATCTCTTGATTTCTTCCTTCATTGTTGTTGTGGTGTTCTCTATCTGCTTAATACTTTGCTAGATTTCTACTTTCTCGGGAGGCTCATCTAACTCCAACCATGTGTTCATCGCATCAGCTAGCACCGATAGTGCATCTTCTATGCGATATTTTATCTCCGTAGAAGTGAGTCAAAAGGCCTCTCCTCTAGCTTCCTTGTCTACCTGGGGGGTGCCCAGTGGTCTAGCCTCAAGCTCAGCAATCCACGCTCTGTGGTCTTCCTCCATTTTGATCACTGTTTCTTCCATCCTAGTTGTTGTTTCCTCCAGAGCCTTTGCTCTGTCTGCAACTCATCTTACCTTCTGTGGGATGGGCAAGGGAAACTCGATATTACATTGGGGTAACTCCAATGCGATGCTCTGCAAGACTTGAGAGAGATCCTGTTCTCTTGCTTCATATGTTTTTAACTCATCTGCCTTTTTCTGATAGTTGGTGGCGAGTGCTGCATTCTGCTGCTTCAGCTGTGTGTTCTGTTTATAAGTCGCGAGCTCTTTAATTTTGAGCTCTACACTTAGCTGCTCCTGGATCATCTGTAACTGATCAATGTGGAACTCTGCGAGGTTAACCTCGACAGGTTGCCTAATCTACATTGGTACATCCTTCATTGACGCAGGGAATCGGATGCTCCCTGGTGGTATCAAAATTGTATTGATGTGATCTGTTGCGAAGATTTCCTCATGGGAAATCGACTGTGTTGAACTTTCTCCTGCGGTCACCTTTACTGGTGGGACCTGTATCATGGTAGTCTTCTCAGTAATGAGTTTTAAGTCCAGGAGCTACTTTTCTACCGCGCTCTGTATCTTTTCCTGTGATGTCTGCATCGCCTCAAATGAGTCCTTCAACGATTAATGCATTCTTGTTGCAATGAGTTCATAATCATCCTCTGTCAGTGCAGTCTTCGAAGGGGGTTTTGTGGATTTGTGCTTTTTCTTCTTTTGTGCCTGTGGTATCTCTTCTTCTCCATCGTTTGTCGGCTATGTCTCTGGTGTCCCTTGTTCTCCATCCTTCATCATCTGTGCCTCTGATGGCACTTGCGGTGGATATTTCCTCTTTTGTCCTGGTAGTGGTACTTGTGCGGAATTTTGCGTCTGGGTCTCCACTTTGTCTTTACCTTTGTCCGATGGGTGTGTCTGTGCAGTGCCTAATGGTAGGGGTGTGGTATCTTCTAACGCTTGTTTCCAGTCATCATTAAAGTCCTTGATGATGCCTTCAATATCCTTCGTTGTCATCCTGAACCAACCATTAGCCCAATCGTCCCTTTGGGTCATTTTTAGCCTCAGGTAAATTCTATGGCGGTCCACCATAAAATCAAGCCGATCATCATATATGTCCGCGACCTCCTTGCTGATCCATGGTGTTTCTTTGACGACGTTCCTCAGTAGCCTATAGCACTTGTAGAATACTATCGCATTGACCTTTTTCTTGGTAGGGATGCTAGTTTCCCATAAGTTTGTGTATCGCGTACCTCTGGGCTCGCCACTCGCTAGATGTCGAAATTGTGTATGGGGTGGCTCCTTCCATCCAACGAATGCACAGAGTATCAACAACCATGAAAAATGGAATGGGTGGGTTGCCTCATCTTGAGCTTGCAAACAATCTTGCTGAAACATATTTAACAAAAATAAAGACCAATTGAACTGTTCCCCCTCTGCAACTTGTATGGCCAGGTTAATTACTGATCTTGTGACTTCCTTAGGGCGAACCTTGGTTAATAGTCTACCTGCAAGCAGACTAGTTGTAAATCTAAGGGTATTGTCTATTAAGCTTGCAATGTCGTAAGCCCTACCTCCTCGCTGCAGTTGATACTTGGCGACTAGGGTTGGTGATAGCTTGGAATCCTTGGTCTTCCCTATTATATTTTTCTTCGGGTATTGACCAATCTTGGATAGCCCAGTGATGCGGTGTATCAGGTTGATGTTCAGTTCAACCTTGTTGCCAAGCCAGAGGTAACCCCCATGTATGCATGAAAGTAAGATGGGCACCACTCCATTAACCTCTGCGCCACGTCCAAAATGTGGTATTCTTAATAGATTGAGCAAGCCTGAGTGCTCAAGCATCTGGACATGTGCCATGGGAACATATTCATCTGCACCTTTCCTTGGGTTCTTCTGAATTGTAAGGTACTAATCTGGCCTAAACTGAGTGTATGTCTTACTATCGCCCAGGTTATAATCTACAAATTTATAAACAGTGGCATATCCTAATAGATCTTCATCCTCCTTTAGTCGAGAATCAATCTGTGGAATAGGAACAGGAAACTTACCACTCTTGGGAATTTTTACCTCTGGTGTGACGTCAACTCGTTGTATGATGTAGTCTATTGCATTATGAACTTCTTCATCCAGCTCCGGACTGGATTCTTCTCTTATGTGAGTTTGGCTCCTCAACCCTGGTCATTGTCCGGTCTGTGATGAACTTGGCGTGGTCATAGCAGCTGTAATGCCTCCATGCTCAAATCTTTCCAAAATCGCTTCTAGAGGTTCGTCCTCCGACAGAACCCACTCAGTGTTATACTTTGGATTGGAAATGGCTGCAAACTCTGGAAATCACAGCATTCTGTAAGGAAATTAGCTCTAGATAGGGGAAACTTAACACTGCACTCTATAGCTCTCTGCTCTTTGCAAAAGTCACCCTCCCGAATGAATAATTTATGCTTTTATACTGAAGGCGGTAATCCCGGACGCAACGGTCATCTAGACTGAACCCATCGGTCGTATTAATTGCTTGGACGAGACCACACCCATCATTCTGATCCTTAATAAATGCTGAAATCCAATCAATTTTCCTCGAAACGTGTGTGTGCAGGCGCCAGTCTCGTCGAAGATTTGCCAAATCTGGAAAAAAAATTATGCCCAGCCAAATCTACGGTAAGGTATACCGGTCATTTCCTCATTAACTTCCTGTCAGAAGGTGACTTGACTAGCCCTCTGTCTCGTTACAAAAGCGGGGTACGTGGCACAGAGAAACATCGCACTGCTGCGATGCCACACCGCATCACTTGCTCAAAACAAACTCACGTGTTTTTTTTTTTTTTTGAACCATCCTTATGCGATTCCTTATACTTAAAATACCTACCGGTGTAGACTAATTGCCAATGTGATGCCTCCTTTCAACTACACTGGACATCTGCACCGTCCGTGACTCTAAATTAGGGCTGAGAGGTGGAGTGGTTTTCACTATAAATCTTAAGCCTACTTCCATTGATCATCGTGGGAAGAATCTCCCATTCAGTTTGTTGAGATGAATGGCTCCTCCCTCTATGACTTTTTGTATCTGATATGGCCCCAACCAATGCGTCTTGAACTTCCCTGGAAACTTAAGAAATTTACTGTCATAGAGGAGTACTAGGTCTCCAATCTGAAGAGTCTTACTCTTAATGTGCCTATCATGCCAAGATTTTTCTCATTCCTTCTGCACTTTCTGATGGAATCCAGCAATGAATCTATCTTCCTCTAAGGAAAGCTCTCATGCACCATGTCTGTATCATCCATTTCAGTGATCTGAGCAATTCTTAAACTGGGAAGAATATACTCCATAGGCATAACAACCTCCTGTCCATACACCAAGCTGAAAGGTGTGTGTCCTGTAAGTTTCTTGCATGTAGTCCTATATGCCCATAATATAGCGTTAACTCTGAGGTCCCAATCATTCCTTTGGCTGTTGCATATCTTAGTAAGAGCATTTTCTAAAATCTTGTTAAATGCCTCCACCGTACCATTAGCTTGCGGGTGGTAGGGATGCTCTTATGGTGTTGTGTCTGGAATTATTCTGTCAAGGCCTCAATGGTGCGGTTCAATAAGTGTGTGCCTTGATCGCTCATCAAAATTACTGGGCATCCAAATCTAGTGATGATGTTTTCAAAAATGAACTGTGCGGCTGTAGCAGCATCACAATTTCTTACTTCTTTGGCCTCTGCCCACCTGGTGAGGTACTCTATTCCAGTGATGATATACCTCACACCAATTCGTTTTCCTGGTGGGTTGATAGGACCCACAAAATCTATATCCCAGTTGTCAAATGCACGCAACGTAACCTGCGATCGCGGTGGCATTTCATCTCATCTTGAAGGTTTTCCTATCCTCTGGCAGATATCGCAGCATCTGCAAAAGTCCTTAGTGTCTTTGTGTAACGTGGGCCACCATAATCTTGCGGTCAATATTTTCTGCGCAGTCGGTTTTCCTATGAAATGACCTCCTGCAATACCTGAATGTGCTTCTCTGATAATAGCCTCTTTTTCATGCGGCATCACACATCTACGTAGGACTTCATCTGGACCTAACTTATATAGATGTCCTGCAATCAGGGTGAAGTCTGCTGCTTTTACAACCAACTGCCTCTTTTGATGCTTGGTAAACTCCTCAGGTGCCCTTCCTGTAGTGAGAAAGTGAATGATATCAGCATAGTACTCATCTGCGATCTGGATAGAAAACAATTGCGCATCTAGCAAATTTTCCTCTAGATTACTTGGCTCTTCTCCTGAGTCTATTCGTGACAGATGATCAGGTCCAGCATTCAATCTTCCTGGTTTGACAATGATTTCAAAATCATACTCCTGAAAGAGGAGTAACCATCTACATATTCTTCCCCCTAACACTGGCTTATTGACCAGATACTTCAATGTGGAATGGTCAGTAAACATCTTGAACGAGGCACGCAACAAGTAGTGCCTAAACTTCTGTAGCGCGTACACCATAGCTAAGCCTTCTCTTTCTGTCGTGGTGTAGTTCTTTTCTGCTGTCGACAGCTTTCTGCTAGATTATGCGATAGGATGATCAATATCTCCTTCTCCTGGTTGCATTAAAACAACCCCTAGTGCGATGCCAGATGCATCCACATGTACATGAAACGGCTTAGTCCAGTCTAGGAATACTAAGATGGGTGTTGTAACCATCTTCTCTTTAAGTGTGTTTAGACTCTGCTGGCATTCTTCATTCCATAGAAATTTTACATCTTTCTTTAACAGTTTTTCCATCGGTGTTGTAATCTTTGCGTATCCCTTGATGAATTTTCTATAGTACCCGGTATGACCAAGTACTGTTCTCAATTGTTTGACTGAGTTGGGTGCTGGAATATTTACAATGATGGCAATCTTTGTGGGATCTACCATCAATCCTTTCCTGCAAACTATGTTAAAGGTGTCGGGAATGGATCATGAAGTGATGCGTCGTTCAGTTTATGTAAGTCGACACAGATCCTGATGTCTCATTTGGTTTTCTTCTCTTGCACGACCATGGGACAAACCTATTCTCTCTCTTCCATGGGCTCAATGATTCCTGCTGCTAGCATCTTATCGATCTCATCCTTAACTTTTTCTTTGTATCGCGGATTCAATCTATATGGACGCTGCTTGACTGGTCTAGCATCCTCTTTCAGTGGTATCCTCATTACTCCTAGGTCTTCGAATATTCCCTTCATCTCTGTGAACTTGGTGGGAAATAGGTCCTGATAGTCATGGAACAAGTCTGCAATCTGTCCAACTGTTTCATCAGTCCAGTAGTCTCCAATAGAGGCAAACTTTGGTTCTGTGTCTGTGCCAATATTGATCTTTTTAATCTTGAGAAGTTCTATGATTTCTGGAGTCTGTAGCTTTGGTCCATCAACATCACGAGTCCCTTCTGACTCTGAAATGTTGATGTTGCGAGGGTCCTCATCCTCCTCCTCTAGTTCTGATGCAAAATTGTAGCACTCTAGCGCCTCTTCTAACTGGATGGCCCACTCAGGTTGAGTTTGTACTGATAGTGTACAATCCTCAAATATCTTAATCTTTATTACATCTAGGGCCTGATCAACATTTGGATACTCATATTCAAAAGCGAAGGTGAGTAGAAAGTTGTCTATTAGAAGTGGCGATGTAATCATTCCCTTGCGCAATTCAGTCTCTGTGTACCAGTTCCGTGGAACTGGGTCTAAAGTGTGAATGAATCGGTGAACCCATTCATCCGCTGGAATGTCCAACCAATTCTGTTCACATGTTTGAATGTGTGTCCTGGGGTCACTTTCTCCTATGTATCTCTACTGGATATGCTCTCTGTCGGTAGAGAATCTGATCGCCATCAATCTTTTAAGATCATCCCATGATGCGATATTCTCTTTATGTGCATACCACCATCTTGCAGGTGTGGCTCGTACTGCAAGGTCCATAGCTGCAATTCTCTGCTCGTGAGGGATTTGTTGTTCAAACTGTATGAGAAAGTCCTGGATGTCTGTTATACCATGAAATGATGGAATCTCGTTGATCTCTGCGCCAATCCATCGCAATGACTTAGTCATGTATGCACATATGCGCACTGAGACTTCATAAAGTCTGTTCTACCAGTTCTCTAGACCAACATCCAAATCTGATGCGCATGAGCTATCTCATCACCAACTAATGTTCCCTTCTGCGGTTGGATTGATGTAGTCTCTCTGGTTCGCAGTCATCTGATAGAGGCTATCCATGTTACATGCCTCTTCCTCTGTTCAGATAGGTTCAATGTATCTAGGACCCTGAAGAGGATCTAACGGTGCAATGACCTAGATCTGTGCATCCTCGAAGGTCATTTGTCTTCTCTTTAAGTCGATAACGGCCATGTTACCTATTGCCCAATCAATGCCTAGTAGTGTTGGATATGGTCTACTATCGCCAATAATTTCTATAACTTCAAAGTCCGCAGAGCTGCGAACTCCATCAATGTCAACTGGAACCTGCGATAATCGACCCAGGGGTGCTACCCGCTGTTGATTAGCTAATCGCAGATGGATAGGCGATCTGACTAACTTAGGGCTACCCATCTGTTCCCATGTCTGCTTAGTTAGAACATTTACCTCTGATCCCAGATCTAGGATCACCTCGTCCATTTCAAATTCTCCAACCTGTGCTGTGAGTCACATCTCTCTTCCTGTTCTTGTATGTCCCCTAATACTATGAATAGTGCGTTGTGCACTGCTCACGAGAGAAGATGGTTGACATTGATCTATGATGCGCTGAATTTCTCCAATAGCTTGCTCATTTCTCATGAGTTTTAAACAACTGCGCAAGAAGGATTGTACACTTCTTGCTAACTCGTCTTCGTCACAAGCACCTGATGTGGTAGCCTGCGATGTTTGGTCAGGGCTAATGCCACAAGGTGCTTGCTGTGATACGCCCCTAGACAGCGGTACCTGTGATCCTGATTGCATAGGGTTATCAAAGAAAGTCTTAGCTTCCTGAAATGTTTGTTTGTTCTTCTATAGGTCAAGTGGTGTTTCTTTGTTAGGAGCTTTATGCACCCACTCCTGACCTATGGTCGTTTCAGTAACCTGCGATATCTCATTGGTGGAAACACCGCTGTGAGTCACAATGTTGACTCTTAGTTCTGGTTCTTCCTGCTCAGCAGCAATAAACTGGATATTCTAGTGTACTGCTGGCTTAGGTTCTCTGATCTTAGCTATCAAGGTAGGACAGTCTTCTATAGCGTGATCGTAATATTTGCAATAGTTACATGTGGTGGTAGGGCTCTGACAATCCCTAGCATAATGTCCTACAACTCCACAGTTGTAACAAGTGATTGGTCCACGACCACAGCTAAAGCCTTCTCCACGGCCAAAGCCTCTGAATCCTCCTCATCCTCTGAATCATCCTCCACGGCCAACATAAGCCGGATCATGCTGTGGTCCTGCTGCTTGACCCTGTGTTTCTAATTGGATTCTGTACAGGTCTTGCTTGCTCCCGACCATGAGATCATAGGCTCGGTAATCATGTTCATCATGGCCTACAGACTTGCAGAAGACGCAGTATAAGTTCTTAGGTGTCTGCATTTACTTCTGAAGTAGAGGGCACTAGTGAGGTAGATGTCCTCTTGTTTTGCATATTTCACACCACGGCCCATGGGTTTGTGGTAAGGGGTTAGGAGCCCTGATTGCTAGATATTCTACAAAGACTGGACAGTTATCTTTAGTATGGCCTTGTGCTTTACACTTTACACACCAAATTTCTTGCGCAACGTCTTTCCCTTTCTTAAGTTCGTGCATCTGTATCGTGAGATTAGCCAATTGGTTTTACAGATTTGTCATACCTGTGCTAGTTTCAGCTAGAGGTGAAGCCTCTAGTTTCATCACCATCTCCAACGCATCGTCCTGCATCTGGATTTTCTGCTGCATTAATGGTAGTCTAATGTGAGGGAGCAGCGCTGCAATAAACCATTCCTTATGCTGCTCCAACGCAAACTCAAAGCTAACTTGGTCTATAAGGTCTTTAAATTTCTGATCGAAGTCCCACACTGACTCTGTAGGTAACTGTTTGATGTCTTTGAGATCTGTAATGCACTGTGACTTAGACTTAGGTTTCTTAAACTCTTTAATCATGGCAGTCCTGACCTGGACAAGTGTTCTGGGTACCGCTAAGGTATACTTCATATACCATGTTAAGGCTCGTTCTCTCAGTGTGGTGACCAACTGTACAAGTTTACTATTATCGTCATTGATTACTTTAATGGTCCACGCGGCTTCACATAGAAACCAATGCTGCTCTGGGTCCTCTAACCCTGTACCCTTAAATATATGTAGCTTCATATCATCCCCCATTCTATTTCTACGTGGTGGATGTTGATTTGCTGTGGTACTACCACTCGGCGGTGTAGGTGGAGGTGATGTAGCGGTAGTATGTACTATCTGCGAGCTACTAGATGGAGTTCCTACGGGATTGTTCTGAGTCCTGATCTATTTCTATGGGGTATAAGGGTGGTAAGGTATACCCCCTTCTGTTCTATCTATGGTACTGTGACTCTGTTGTCTAGTATTATCTGAACTATCTTCAAATATGGGAGAGCTGAAATCTACTTTGTATTTCTTTCCACTACGTGTACGTCCAATGTCATCAAAATCACTTTCAAACTCTTGTGACATTACTATCTTTACTTATTCATCTGAAACTAGATCCATTCTTCCTTTTTCATATAATAGCATCTCAATGGACAAGTTTAAAGATTTTAGGTACTTACCACGATATCCTTTGAAGAAATACCGCTTAGCCTCGCTGAAGCTTTTTCTCGGGTCAACTGCAAAATCTGTGACGAAGCCTTCTAGCATACTCGCAAGCTAGAAGTCTACTGTCCTCGTAATGGGATTATCAAGGTTCTTCGCGGTCTGAATCAGCTCCAGTGTCCAGACGATGTTTCTTTTCTTCTTGAATATGTTCTTATCAGTCAACTTTGATAACCAGTCGTAAATCTCGTTTCCAAAGGTTGCAAAAAAATATCGCATGCAGGTCTGTAATGATATGTTTTTGTAACCAGTCCTCTGTACTCAGTCTAGGACTCTTGTTCTCTCGTTCAGCAAACTCTTTCTCGTCAGACACAACCCACTCATTGAGTTCATCTCTACTAGGATTCCAACAAAACATCTGTGCTTAGTTTGTTCAAAACCAGCAACGGAACCATTTGTTGGTCATTTGGGCAGACCCGAGTTTACTATAATGAACCAACAACACCCCTAGCTCACCGGCCCTTTCGGAGACAGACCGTGGAGCGGCCTGAAGTCTCACCCAAAGTGATCCTAATGGGTTGGTCAAGGACTCAAGTGTCTCGACCAGGTTCTCTATGGCATCCTATGTTCATCTCGTAGCCCTTCTTAGCTCACGAGACTGCTCTTTCCTCTCTGCGACATGATGCACAGTTTCCTCTTGCTCGCTATGACTCCAACCTCTATCGCATCGCCGCGCCCGGGGAAACACCTAACTCTGTCCTACGCTTGCTCCTCAACCCACGGTATCGCGCACCACAGCTCCTCTGCTGGTGCGATATCGCCTCCCTGCGATATCCTACCGCTGTGACTCAACGTACTTATCTTACTGGTGTTCAACTCACATGGCACAATGCGCAAAGCTGTTTTATACTGCGACACTTAACTCTCTCAGGTAAAACTTAGACAAATCCTTATAAAGAATACCTAAAGACTTCAACTTGCATTTATCTTGTAATATGCCGTGAACTGAATAACATACACATACAGTTACTGTAAGCAAAGTTCATGTAATGAATGACAGATATAACAAGTAACTACAATCACATGAATCAAACACATAACACTCTGATTTTACGTGGTTCACTTCCAAGGTGGAAGTTACGTCCACAGAACTGTGTTTCTATATTATAACTTGAGAGAGGTACATAGTTCTGTTGCACCGCATATGCAGCTAGAGATCTTCTGGGTAACTCTGCACACAGCCTGGAGCCCTTCTCTCCTAGATCTCTTCTCTATCTCTATATTGCCTTCTTACAATATACTCTCACTCTCTCTGTTTATCAATCCCTGCGGATTGTTACAATACAAAATAACAGTAAGCTAACAGACTACTGATAATCTGACTAGCTGGATGGCCTAAAATGCCCAAAATTCCAACCTTTTACAATACAAAATAAAACCCTTTATAGGCAGTCCAAAGGTCTCGCCAATACAACACTGTGGGCCTGTCCCAACAGTAACCCAAACCCTAACTAGTGACAGTCGGCATATCTGTACTTGGGGTAGCCACTTTTCGTCACACCACTAATCTCTGCAGTCTTCCATGCTTCCCGGTGCTGACCATGGGTACTATGCACCGCTTCCCATATTCTGTCCTTTGTCTTCAATACCTCGGCCTCGTTGCTCCTTTTCCTTTATGAGGGTAGCTGAGGCCTCCTGTCTTCGCCGATGCCTTCAATGCAGTGGTTGAGCTCTCTCTTCTCGGCCGCTCAGGTACTGTCGTCTTCCTTGACTTTTCTGTTCCAACAGTCACGGTTTTCGGCTCTACTCTATAGCTAGAAACATGCTACGGCGTCGTAGCTTCACCTTATCTCTTCGTCTTCACCAAACTGTCTATCCGCCAAAATGGCAGCTTTTCCTATAGCTACGGAACTCTGCTCCAACACTCACTCTGGGCACATCCATCATAGTCCAGAAGTTATGTCACTACATTTTTCTCTGTACAACCACAGTATATGCGGATTCTAACCCCATGTATTTTATCTTGACTCATCAAGTACTTGGGGGAAAATACTCACACTGGATTGTCATTCTCCAGGAATTTGAGTTGGAATTTTCCAAAGCTAGTTCTAAGAAGTCTCTTTTCTTTGTCGAGCTTATGTATGAACTTCCCCGTATTACTGATGGAACAAATCCCATGGATTCAGTACCCGATGAATCCTTGTTCCTCATTGGTATGTCTGACCCCTAGCATGGAGATTTAATTATCTATCTCCAGACACACCGATATCATCCCAATGCAACTCGGGATGAACATCGTCGCATTCTCCACCACGCCAAATACTACCTCATTATCAATGACACCTTATACCATTGTGGTGTTGGCACCATATTACGACGCTGTCTCACTCATAAAGAAGCTGAAATTGTTTTAAATGATTCCCATGTTGGAGCCTGTGGCAGTCATCTTTTGGGGTTGGCTGCTTCCTAGAAATTATTACGTGCTAGGTATTTTTGGCCTTCAATCTTCAAACATTGCATTGACACTGTCAAAAAATTCCCACCTTGTCAATTATTTAAATCAAAAAAGTGCACCCATCCTGCTCTGTTACATCTTGGCATAGCGGTTGGCCCTTTGCAAAATGGGGCATATATTTTGTGCATTGTCGACCTAACTCGGCCGGGGCGCATGGCTACATCACCATGGTCACCGATTACTTCACTAAATGGGTCGAGGCCATGCCTATGTATGTTGAATATCGAAAAGCAGCTACTCTTTTTCTATTCAACCATATCGTCGCCAGATTCGATATCCCTAGGGCCATTGTGATAGGTCACAGGTCACATTTTCATTAAAAAAATGAGGAGGAATTAAATGCAAAATTAGGGGTTCTTCATGACAACTCTACACATTACTATCCACAGAACAATGGCCAGGTTGAAGCAATCAATAAAGTCTTAAAAACAATGCTTCAGTGGATGGTAGGACAAGCTAAGTCTAACTAGCATTTGCAACTTTTTCCACTTTATGGGCCTACGGGACAATCGTAAAAACATCCACTGGTTTTATGCCATTTCAATTGGTTTATGGACTAGAGGCCACTCTTCCAATAGAGTGTGAAATTCCTTCTCTGAAAATCCTTGTAGAACTATTACCCAATACCACCTTGGAGGAAGAATGTTTCTTGTACTTAAACAAGCTTGATGAGACTCGTCATGATGATACCTTAGAAAATGAGGTGCACAAATGATGAATGAAATCTCAATACAACATATTTTTTCAACCCTGCTCTTTCAACGAAGGTGACCTAGGCTTGACCTATGACCAGAAGCGCAACAAGTTGGGGGATGGAAAGCTAGAATCTATGTGGCATGGGCCTTATATCATCAGTTGTGTCTTAGAGAAAGGCACTTATGACTTGATATATTATGATAGAATACCCTTGGGAGAGCCCCACAATAGGCTGTACCTCCAAACATATTATTCCTAGGTCATCTAGCATATGTTCATTGTAAATATTGTTTATAGAGTGCTATGTGTTTTTTGAAAAGTGTGTCTTAGTGTGAATATAATATGTGTCCTTCACAACCCTACTTATATAGTCCTATATTTAAATGAACATATTACCACCTATACTGGTTTTGTATATGGTGCCAATCATTACATCTTGAATCTCACATCAGCAGCCTGGGTACTATACTCTCTGACAGGTGATCTAGTGAGTTCATGTGGTACTTTTTTGGGCCCTTCAACAAACAATCTCGCAAAGTATCATGTGGTGTTCAGATTGTTGACGAAAGCCTTGGATAATGATGTAAGAGAGATTAGGGTTTACTTAGACTCAGAGTTGGTAGTACATCAGTTAAACCAAGTCTACACCATCTAGAACCCCCTACTCCTTCGTACATTCCGAAGAGTTAGGATTTTAGAAAGGTCTTTTGAGCAGGAATCTTATCAACATATCCTAAGACATTTAAATGGTATGGTGTATTCCTTAGAAAATTTTGTCTTAGATTGGTATCTTGCTCATAGTTAAATTCATTTTAACATAAGAATTCATTGGATTCATAGTAGGTATTCATTCACACATCACATTTGCACACACATCTGTAAATAAAAAAAAATTATATATATATATATATATAAAAATTAAACCTAAGATACCAAAAGGACTGAAGCAATAAGATTTTAGATCACCTAAAGTTTGAGACTATCATAGTTTCAAAATACATATACATAGGGAAAAAACTGAAGCTTCGAATATTTAAATATAAATACAGTACAAAAGTGAGGGAACTACTATGGGCTAATCCTTGTGCTCATGGTAGCACATCACGTTCTGAGCCACTCGATGGAGTAGCCTCCTGAAACGTCTTGAAACCCCTACATTCTGGCACTGATATCGCCTGGGTAAATCATTGATGGAGATATCGAGAATTCCCACAGTCAAGCGCTGTAGATTCTCCTCAATATCCTCAAGATCCTCATCTACCTTTGTGTGTCAGATCACCATGTCCTTGACTGCTCCTCACCTCTCTATAGGAGAGGCCCCAGTTGGATGAGAAGGCCCTGTATATGCACAAGACATTTTTGCACATTTCAGCATTACATCATAAAAATCAAATATAAAATTAAAAAATACAGAAGAAAAAAACTTGTATAGTAGTATCTTTTTTACTTCGTTCATCCCATTGTTCTCCCTACGAGAGTGGAAGCTCAGGATCATCTTGGAAGTCGGTCTTGACATATGCATAATCCTCTACCATCAGAATTTGGCCTCTCATCCAACAAAAGAAAATGATCCCATAGGTGATTTTGGGGCATCCACCCACCTACTCATCCAAGTATCCTCGGCATCCAACCTGCCCAGTGGAACCTAGGGCCTCATCAATGGTGCCCTCTCTAGGAATAGAGGCACCACTATCGCCCCATAGTCGAATTGCTTCGGCTCCTCTCTCTTGCAATTGGTCAACTAGACTTTCAAACTAACCAATAAACCCTTGCTCTAGTTGAATACTGTAGGAGCCATGCACTCTATGGCATATAGCATGTGGGCCCACGTGGTCAAGTGAGTTGATATGGTACCCGCAACCTTCTCAATTGTGAAGGCCATGATCCTCAAAGGTATTTCTACTATATGCTTGATGGGAATTTCCCCACCTACTGAATGGGTCCCCACTGAGCAGTGATCATCAATCAATTCATCTACAGACTGCTCACCACCTTGTGGTCCCTTCAATACTACTAGTCTTCCTCTATGGGATAAACTAGGCAAGAAATAGATGTCCTCCACATATATCGTCAAAGTATGAGTTCCAACCACAAAGTGCTACTGATATGGATCCCACATACAAATCATGTGCTCTAGCAAATGCACATACGCCCTCATCCCTGGTATTTTGAATAATTTGAGGAGCCCACACTCATGGAGGGCCCTCACAGTCATTGGATCATTACCATCTTGCAATTCATGTAATTCATGTTGTATCTCCTTCCATACAACCATTTTTCAATTGATTTCTCCTTCCAAAACAATTAAAACACATATTATAAGCATGTTGCAACCATTAGAAAGAAGAGAAATAACATGAATTTGACCATTTCTTAGTTTTTTGGAACACCCTAGCCACTAGTGCACTATCTCTAGAATAACATAGTGTCTACTCTCTTCCCCTCCATTAACAGAGCTCCCTTGGCACCTTTTCCTATTTTCAAAGGTGCATCAATGCACCTCCCGAAAGGGAAAAAAGTGCCAGCCTGAATGCGCTTTGTCCCTTTGGGAAACTTCCCCAAAACCCCAAAAAAACAACCTGAAAACATAAAAATGCACCATGAAAACAAAGGAATGAGGGTTAGCTCCTACCTAGTCCAAGTTGTTCGACTAGAGATGGTCCGGAACTGCCAAAATCTCTAGTTGAAAATCAGCATGTTTTCACCAATTTCACTCCTCCACTATGATAAAAATCACAATGGTAAAAATATTTACTATTCACCCCTTTTATAGAAATTTTTGGTTTTTATTCAAAAAAAAATAAATCAAATATTTCAATTTTTAGGGTTTTTACCATTCATTTTCTATAGTTGTTATAATGAATTGGTCCTAACTTTGTTTTCAATGATTCCAGGTCACATTTATGGTGCATCGAGGCTATGTCACGAGTTTCTTTTGTCTTTTTCACACTCCGGGCTAAGATGAAAAAGAACCGAGCGTTGTTCATACCTTTTTCATGCTCTTTAAAGTTCAATAAAGAGGTATCGAGTACACTTTTTCTGTTTTTTCAGACTCATTAAAAGTGGATTATGAAAGAGAGGACCCCTTATGGAGTTACCTTTAAGATCTTTTCAAACTCCTTAAAACATGAAAAGATCACCAAGCGAACTTGATGATTTCACGCTTGTAAAAGTATTTGAATGATCATCTAATTGATGATAGTTTACCCCTTTTTCGGCTCGATTAGACTTATTTACAAAAAAGGTACACTCTAGGTCATCGTAACTAGAAGAGTTCTCTTGGAAATTATTTTATGCTTTTTCGGGCCTCGGGGACTAGATTTACAAAAAAATCCACCCTGGATTCCTCTTAGTCATTTCAGACTCTCTAAACATGAAACAACAAGTGATTTTACCTTCATCAGACTCATAAAATCAAACGATGAAGGACCCTTTCTCATGTTTGTAAAAAGTATGGGAATGAACTCATCATCTTATGAACTACAATGAGTGTTTGCTACCCTCTTTGAACTCGTTAAAACAAAAAGAGGCACTCATCCTTAGTGATGGGGAAATTAATGGAATTGGGAACATATTTTCTTTTGTATCACTGGAATCTCATAGTCCACCTTTTAACATGGCACATGTCTGCATTTTCATTTCCTAATAGTTAGGTATTCATCTTGTCTTCAAGTTGATCCACTTCCATGAGTCATCTAACTCCTTTGATTCAATTCAAAGAATGCATAGCCATATCCTTGCATTACATCTGGTTCCTATCTCATTAGGTCAATGTTTCCAAGTCATTTTTTGTTCCATTACTTGTTCAAAGGATGTCTCTTCTACAATCAACTATTTCAGTAACATTACCTTCCTACAAAGTTGGTCATCTCTTAGTCAGTCTTATGGTTGTTTCATCACTTCAAAATCAACTTTTGTTCCATGTTTCATGTCGATGACGGGGGAAACATCATGGACCTCCTTCGACGAGTCTATTCCTGTCGACTTCAACACATCATCCAGAAATTAGGCTTGGAACCAAGTCAAGTACCTTGAATCCTACATGCCTCAATGGCAGGTTTCCTTGCTTTTGACAGTAGGTTTTCATTAATGACCTCTGATTGAAATATTATACCCGGCATTTGACTTCAACACCTTTATTCACACTTGGAAGAATGTACTAAGATACCTTGGGATTCATCGAAATTAATGGCGATTTCCCTTGCACGTGTTAACTATATACATAAATGACTGGTAATCAAGTGGTTTCTACCATGTTCGACATCAAGACATCTATTCACATGGTTACAATCGTATCATTTATGGATTAGAATGAAGACCCTGAGTGATTATATATTCACCTGAATATGTACATATCCTTAGGTTGCAACAGAGGATTATTTGAAGTTAAGACATAGATCCACATTGTATGTTTGGTGGTTGTGTCCAGCATTGATTCTGGATAACATGGATCTACTTTGTATATTCCGTAGCCATGTTTTGTTTTCAATATTCTTGTTCATGGATATACAGTTTATTCTTGGTATCCATGAAAGAGTCATCCTCATGGATCTGCAATGTATTGGTCTGCAGCCATGACTGAGTCAGATAAGTTAGTTACTGGTCTTATATCAAGTGTAAACTCATCTATCTTTGCCTCTAATACCAGACTGATGTCTAGCAAAGTATTTTACCTATCACATCCTTTTAGTTTCATACTTTTGGGGGCATTCTGTTGCACCTAAAATATACACATGTGCCTCAAAACCCTCAAAACACTTGGTCAGTGATTCTTTTGGACACTTTTACCCACTCTTAGGTTGTCTTGGGCACCTTTCGTCCTATGACAGAGCACTAGTGAGGGATAGCACACCTTTTCCACTGAAAATAGGCATCGATGTTGCCTCTACCTTATATGCAAAGTGTGTCGGCGCACATACCCTCACTGCAAGAAGCACCAGCAGGCTTTAAAAGGAGAAAAGATAAGTTTCGAGAAGCTTCCAAGAAAAAGCTCTTGTGGAGTATGTTCCTATCTAATAGGGAGAGCTGGAACTTGACCTCCTAACCCATATGGTTCATCCCCTATCCTCTTCCCAAAATATCTCATCTCATATGAGCCTCCCTTATATTATAAAAGAAGGCTTCATGGACTATGTGAGGGGAGACCAAGGAGAGTGTTGAACGTCATTTTGTTATCATTTTTGGCATTAAAATAACACATTTAAATGCATATTTTATTATCTTTCGTGTATTTTATGTCATGCAAATCGTTATTTAGCATGAGGTAAGAACAAAATTAATATTTATCCAACTTTCGTTATTAATATCATTTTTATGATTTTATTAACTCAAATCTATATTATTTAAAGAATATTTGATATATTAATTAATATGTGTATTTGTTTGAAGGTTATGTAGTATGTTTGGGTGAATTAATAACAAGTACGCATTCAGCTTACCATTCATCCCTGTTGGGTAAAAAAATTAAACAATTTATAATAGAATTCCAATGATTTAATTGTCAACCCAAAGAGAGCATAAACTTCTGAGGCACAGACAAAATATATGCAGGGGCAGAGTGTCACTGAACCTAATCTAATATTCTAAATGACTGAAAGTGAAAATATATGCAACTGAAATTAAATTAAACTTGCAAAAGCATAAATGACATGAAAAGCAAGAAATGACATGAACGGAAATCTAATCTAGAAAAGTAGGAAATTGCAGAAAATAAATCTAATCTATGAAATCATAAAATTGCATAAACGTAAACTCATATAAAGCAAATCAACATTAACTTGTGAGCTCACATAAAATCAATACTATCAATTCATAAACAAAACATAACTGAAAATCTACACTAATAGTTCATAAGAAAGAAATTGAAAAATCTATATTAACATGGAGGAATCAAAAGATGTGCATCAAAGCATCATCTCCATTACATAATAGTCAAGAACCTATTCTATGACTAACTCTGAACTATTCTCTACTTCTAAAACACTAGAGAGATCTCTAACCAAAATTAGGAGAGAGCCCTCCTATTTATACATAAATCCAAGATAATTGATCATAATTACAGATCCACTATTATCTCAAGTTATCCCTTAAAATTCTCAACAAATAGACAACTCATCCCCCCAAATCCTCAACAAATCTACAACTCATCCCTTTAAATCCTCAACCAAATATTGGATGAGATATTATGTCCACACCTCCATGATCTTCTCCTTGAAGTTAGGTCACATATTGATGATGAAATTCGAATCTGAGGCTAGGTGGCCACTTTTGAGCTTGCTAAAGTCTTCAAATACACCTGTACACATCACCAAACTCACCCAACTTTAAAGTATAATGAAAATATGTTATTTTTCTCAATAATTAACCATAAATTCACTCAAAATACTCAAAAATAAATGATTTGGAAAATGGTAATATAAACCCATATTTATTATGAAAGTAGTGAATGTTAATGGTTTTATGGAAGGATATAATGGAATAAGGTGATAAATAGTATGTGAAATGATGAATAAAATGTGGTCTTTTTGCGACTCAACATACCACCCAACTTGACTGTTTGCATGTCCTCATGCAACTATGCATTGATTCTCTTTTTAACTTTTGGCTTTGTGGCTGGGCTTTACATGATGATGGTAGCAGTAAATCATTCCATGATTTGAAATGCATGAGTGGAAGCAATTTTTTTCTTTTTTCTTTTTCTCTTTTATATATATATATATATATATATATATATATATATGGATGGTTCTTGTGTCAACAACATTTGCTCGTTTTATTTGTATTTTTTCTACAATACATAAGATTTTAAAAGTATACATGCATTAAAAATGATGAACCATCAATGTATAGTAAAAAGCCTTTTCTTCATATTATGAATCATGCCAGCATAGTTTGAGAAAGACATGTTGATTAAGGGTGAATGAGATGATGAATATATAAAAATGGTGATGAATAGTCCCCCCCCCCCCCAACTTAAGATAGGTTAGGTTTATGAAAAGGAAAAAAAAAAGATAGTGAGGGAATTTTCCAAATTCATTCATTTTCTAGCATTTAAGGAATTACATGGTTAAAGATTAGAAAACAACATACCTCCACTTACCCAAAAAGCTGATGAACTATACAAGAGGAATGTGGCTGATACTGCAGCTGGATGTGAAGGATCTGAACTACTGCTTGGTTGGATGAAGGAGAAGATGAGAGCTGAAAGTAGAACTGTGGTACTCTCATATGGCTGAAGTATGCTGCTATAAAACTGTTGATGGAGTCATGCAAAGTATATAGTCTTCACCTGCTACAAAACCCGATGGTACAATTATTACCATGTGAATAAATGTGTCGATGTCGAACATGGAAAGAAGTCATTGGATTACCGACCATTAATGAATGTCGTTAACCAATGCGAGGCAATCTCACCATTGATGTCAATGAGTGCCAAGGTACCTAAGTACATCTTGCGAAGTGTGAATAAATGAGCTGATGTCGAGCCACTTGCAAGATCTAACGATCAAGGGACATTGATGTATTCCCATTATTTCCATCAAGAGAACTTTCCATCAAGGCATGCAAGCCTCAAGGTACTAAAAATGAACTCTAGTCTCTATCCCAGATAAGGTGCCGAGGTCGATGGGGCAAGTCTTGTTGAAAGGTGGACCTTAAGGAATCCCACATCAGTCAACACGAGTTGTACATAATGAGTGGTAGGACACAAATGAAAGATCTCACAGTCACACAATTTTTATAGCATGGATAACAAAGCAATGTAGTCATGGAAAGGAAGCTGAATGGTTTTATTCAAAAGGTAAAAGATAAACTGAAAATGAGGAAAGTATGTGCGACTCAGAAAAGGTATACAGGCGGGAAGTCATGATATATAAGGCAGTAAAAATGTAGACTCTGACATGGATGATGAACAAGCTTTGAAGGAAAAAGGGTAAATAATCATGACATGGCAAAATGGGTTTCTGAAACTCGACTCATGACATGCACAAGGTAAACTCGACTCCTTCAAGCTTCCAATGAAACATCTTTCTGAAAAGTTTCTGCGGTTCTAGAAATCACTTCTGCACGCCATACGTTTGTCTTTAAATCTGCAAAAGGTTAGCATTTTCCTGAAACCAACTTGTGAGAGCATTGAAAATACAAAAAAATATGTGCTTAAAAAACCAAGTCAAAGAAAATAAATGAAATGATTTTATACCTGAAAGTGGCAACCCTTCTTTGTCGAAACCTGTTTCTGAGCAACTTGCAAAAACAAGTTAGCACAACGATCATAAAATTTTGACAAAATTCTAAGTTTGTTTAAAATTTTATGATTTTATTTATTAACTACTACTTTTTTAAAAATAAGTGCGTCTTTATGTAATGATTGTGCAATAGGGAGAGAGGGTCGACCCCTCTAAAAGCATACTATCTTAATGATCTGGATTAGAGAGGAATGCGTGAAATAAATGATTTTTATGATAAGTTTAGCAGTTTCAATGATCATGTGGATACCCCCCCCAAATTGAAGATGTTGCAAGGTCCCACTACGCAAACAAAAATTAAAAAGAGGGTGTAGCGGCGATAGCAGCTGCCTACGATTTCAAAGACACATATTAATTTTATTAACATTTTATGTTTTGCTTAGACTACTTTTTATTTTTATATTTATATTTATATTTTATATTGTTATAATAATATTATTGTTGTTGAATTATTTTTGTATTTTTATTTATTTACCTAATGTTTTTTATATATAATTTTTTTTTTAAATTATGTTATAATAAAAACCAATGTTTTTATTTACCAAATCCTTTTAATATTGGTTTTTTTTAATTTATTTACAAAAAGAACAAATAACATATTTGTTCTTTTTTATAAATATTATATACTAATTTTATTTAACAAAAATAAAATAAATAAAATATATTTTCTCATTTTTTTATATAACATTGATGTTTACCAAAAAAATTATTTTTAATTATTTATATGTATTTTAATATTTTTTAATTATTTATTGTTTTATATATATATATATATATATATATATATTAGCTATAGAAATAATGTTGCAACCCTTTTCACTTATTCATAAATTAATGAAACATAAAATCCAAACAGTAAAGTAACATCTTAAGATGAGAAATATGTACGCAACTCTATGCAATATAAAATTCCAAATCACCACCTTCAACTATATGTGACAATAAGTGATGTATGAAGTGCGCTAAGGGCTAAGGGTGATTCCTTTCTAGCTATGTATTTCTTAATTTGAAAGATTATATTATAGAAGATGTATGTTCAGAGAAAGTGTACATTTTATTATTAATATGCTTTTATATTACTAGATGACAATTATGTACACATTGGAATATAAAATCTAAAAATAGCATCGTGGAAATAACAACGAGGTACATATAGTTGACTATAATGTCCATATCTCTTCGACATAAAATCCACAAACTAAAAATTAAAATATCACATCAGAGTGACTTTGAAAATAGTGACTCTCACATAAGAACAGGCATTGAATAATGTATTTATAGTTGGCATCAAATATATAAAAATCTCTATTACAAATATACTAATATTTGGAATATTTGGAATTTTGTTTCACTTTAATTTACCTTTTGTCATTAATATAGTCACACCATAAATAAATAAATATATATATATATATATATATATATAAATTAAACCTAATATCAACCTTGGAAAAATATGTGAGCCAGTGAATTGAACCAAGTATCAATATAACTGGGATATCATGGCAAAAACAAGCAGGTGGTCCAACAATGCTTGTGGATGAGGACTGAGTTTATATCTCACTCCCATGTCACTTGTTTTGGTATATGATGGATGATCTAGCTAAAAGAGTAGAGATCGACACTACTCATAGCTAGTTCCATTTTGCTTTTGATTTCATAAAAGCCTAGAAAAACAACAAATTAAACAAAAAGCTAGCCAAACCATACTAATGGGACAAAACAACTTACGACCCAACAATTTGGTCAGGCACCATACAACTAGTGCAGTCTATTCAAAGTTTTTTTCCGTACAAATGGTTACATAAAAGTGAATTCTATCACCACGGTCTGAATTTATATCTCCGCCATGTCCATGGAACAAAACATTACACCCAAAACTAAAATTATTATATACGTTACCACTTACTTTTGACCCTTGGCATGGCAAAACACCGGTAACTCTAGTCATATTTTAACGTGCTTTGCACCTATGGATTAGGAATAAGAGTGAAATTGCTAGTCATACATTCGATTGAATGAATCCAATATAAAGCTTCCAACTCATTAATTCAACAGTATCGACTCTGTTGCCTCCTAAGCTTCAAAAAAATGATACGAAGCTACAACTATTTTCTTGACTGTAAAAAAAAATATACACTGCAACTCCTCTAGATGTATGTCGTCTTGCAACTCCATTACCTCTCATATTACTACCAGAACCATTTGCAAAACCATCTACAACTGCATTTCCAAGTCCATAACCAACCAAACCATTTCCATATTTGTCAATAGCGTTTAATGAATATGCTCACATAGAGTCGATTTCGGAAGAGTGGGAGGAGGATTTCATTGAACACAATAGCCCTCACCCATTTTATTGTTCCAGGAAATTCAAAGTTGGCAAGGAATCAAGCGTGTAGTGCATGCAAATTCTCAAAGGTTCTTCGACATCGTGATACATAAGCTAACACTAATGACACTAATGATAAGATGCTACATAATAGTCTTGTTGTGTTTTTAAAATCGACGGCCAACCAACTCAAAGAGCAGAGATTAGTTTCCTTGGTAGTCTGATGTTGTACTAAACATTCATTTTTAACATATGAAGCAAGGTAGTCTTCCCCGCATTGTCTAGACCGTAGGATAAAATATTAGCCTCCTTCTGCCACAAGTCTAAGGTGGCCAGAATATTATAGAACCAATTAAACAAAAGCATCTTTCACCTTCAGCAAAATTCGCCCAGAGTAACCCTAGACAAAATACCCTAGATCGATTCCGATCCTAGTTCAAATGTTGAAGAGCGATCCGAGACTTTTCAGTGAAAAAGGTACGTAAATATTCAACCCGAGGATAGATAAAGGTGTGCAAACAAAATATAACCAGATCCGGAGACACCAAAAACCCTAAATTCGCTTCGAAATTACACAAATCTATAGAAACGAAGAAGGAAAAACCCAATTCGAAAACGGCTGGCTGATAAGTCGAAAATTTATCAATGTGTTAACAGTTTCTCATTATCCTATCCCAGGAGAGGAGGTGTCGATATCCTATTCTTCTTATGGCTATAATTGTCATTTCAATGATTAATATTATCAAAGTCGCCATGAACTCATAACATTCAGTTACTATCAGAGAAAATAGGCTGTCGCAAGTATGTATATCATTGAGCATCCTTTCATCCAGAGGACCGAGAAGAATTATGCTTTCTTAGCTTCAGCGCATTTGAAGAGCAGGAAGTCCAGCCACCGATTCCCAATCAGGCTCTCATTCAAGCAAAAGACACATACATGTCAGTAAGCTCTCATTCATTTTAATGGAATGCTATGTATGTAAATTGTTTAATGTCGGTAAATTGTTTGTGCTTTGTTAACATTTTAATGTTGTTTAATTGTTTAATGGAATGCTAACTAACTGAGTGATAATATCACCACATCTCACTATGTGCTCTGATATTCACCGATTTAAAACAATAAATAAATGCCTAGTCAAAACAAGTCATTTTAAGAATAATTATCCCGATCAGGCTCTCATTAAAATGTTGTCATTGTTTGGGTAAGTTTATTGATATTCGCTGGAAATCCGTTATTTGATTTAAAGTTTGTGATTTCCTATGGCAAAATCCATCAAGAACCTAAATTTCGACAGGCTATCAAATCTTCTGTATCATGTCGTGCCATAGTTTGGGTAGTTGTCTTTATCTTTAGCAGTTTTATTATTGCTTATCCCTATCACTAAAAGATTTTCAAAACTATAGACAAGAAATATGTGATTTTTTACACCTAAATCGAGCCACTTGTCAAAGGCACGGTATATAATATGATATTTTGTAGCAAAAAGATCTGTTTATCACTAAATTGTCATCATGGTCAACCTCGATTCTTCTTCCAGCTAGGGTATTTAATCAATTGGCTTGGTGGTGACTCAATACAACAGCCGGCAAATAAAAGAAGTGAAATCATGCTTTATCTCATAGCAACATTAGATAGAAAAATAGATTGATAAGGATCACTTAATAGCGAATCAATTAATCTAAAATAGGCCCAACTATCTCAGTTAACACGTCAACATATTCTTCGATTAACATGCAAACTTCTCCTGGCAGTTGAACAAACTCGACAGTCTATTTTGGCCTTACTTCCAACTGTATCATTTTCATTATGATTCCTCGGTAATAGTCTCTCCATATTAAGCCTGCCATGGATTAGATTTTCTACGGACTGAACCTAATTCTCAGTTGATTGTTCTGCTATCACTAAAATTATTTTATGCTTGGAATGTTTGTGTTTGCAGGATCGCATGCATATCAGATCAGTAGAACGCGCAGATCGAATGCACAGATTGAATGCTAGGTGGAAAGATAGAATATTTGCAGGTTTTGTACAGCTGAATGTGTGCAAGTTTCATATGGCCTACTGTTTTCAATGCGCATGAAGGGCTGAAACAAATTTTTTCTATTTATTTTATATATTCTTTTATTTCAATTTTTACTTTTTTATAATGTTTAATGATTTAGTTTAATTTTTTGCAGGTTTTGTTAATTTTAATAATAGTAAGATATACTAGAAAAACTAAAAAACTTCATTAGAAAACATAATATATAATGTTAATTTTTAATCTTAAATAAAAATTAGAGTATAACATCTTTAGATTTTAAAAAAAAATTAATCTTATTTTAGAATATCCTTAAATACAAACTGGATTTTTTTATCCTTAACAAAAAAAGAAAAAATTTATTTTATTTAGGTTTATATATATCAAAAACTAAAAAAGAAACATATATATATATAGGTTTATTATTTTTATTTGTTTGTTAATTTATTTCTTTACTAATTGTTCATAAAAAGAAGTTAAGTCCTAATTTATTTTTTTATTCTTAGCATGAAAATAAATAAAAAGAAAATTCAAACTGAAAAGATATCAAGATTTCAATTGTTTTTTTTCTTTATAAATATTTTTAAATTTAATGGATTAAAACTATTTTTAATTCCTAGCAAAATTAAAACAGAATAGTAAATAGGACAAGAAAATGAAAATTTCAATAAACAGTTAATTAAAACAAATTAAAGCATCCTACATTAATCTTTGAATGAAAGAAAAAAACTAAAATCTACCTACTTTACTCTAATTAGAATTTATAATCTCTTACGTGTAATGAAATTTCAAGTGGAACCATACATGTAAAAGCAGTAAAAGAATATTTACATATGATTTTACAAAATGAAATCTAATATATTCAAATTGTAAGTGTAAATTAACAAAATAAAAACAAAAACAAAACTGATCTAACCTAATACTTACTTGGAACCTATGTTTGATGCAGCTTTCATTTGCATGATGGTCACCCGAGATCCCTTCTCCATCCTCTTCAATCTCCAATTCGAACAAGTGTTCTTCGTCTAATATACAGAATTATTCAAATGTCGATTGTTCATTGTTCGCTTCAGGAAGAGTGATTTCATCCTTGACTGCTGTCAAGATCTCCTCTTCTAAAGAAGAGGAGATCCTGATTTTTACTAGGATTTGAGTGAACTTCTCTAAGCTTATACTGATCATAAAGCTAAAATAAAATCAAATGTAGAAAGAAAAGAGATAAAAATGAGTACATGACAAATGCGACAAACAATACGAAATGAGTTAGTACAAAAAACAGAAAAATAAAAAGCACACAAAAATCTGGATAAAACAAAAATGAAGATATAAAATTAAAACAGGTTAGTATGAAACAAAGGCTAGCCCAAATATGTAAGCAATCAAAAATTTTATACTACAAAATTGTAAAAGAAAACTTTTATAAAAACAAACTCGCATTTGCAGAAAAGAAAATAATTTGCAGAAAAAGTAAATGTTTTGCAGAAAACAATCAAAGGAAATAATTTGCAGAAAAAGTAAATGCTTTGCAAAAAACAATCGAAGGAACATCAAGGATTTGAGGAACACCACTATAATGGATGCGTCTGGTTGTTACACCACAGAAATTCCAGAGTGAAGTCGTCTTTGCGTCTTACAGTTTCCCCTCCCCCTTTCTATCTAATAAAAACAAACTATCTACTTATCTAAACTCTGATCCATTTTAGCACCTCCCTGGCAACGGTACCAAAATGTTGGGTAAAAACATTAAACAATTATAATAGAATTCCAACGATTTAATTGTCAACCCGAAGAAAGCGTAAACTTGTGAGGCACAGACAAAATATATGCAGGGGAAAAGTGTCGTGGAACCTAATCTAATATTATAAATGACTGAAAGCGAAAATATATGAAACTGAAATTAAATTAAACTTGCAAAAGCATAAATGACATGAAAAGAAAGAAATGACATGAATGGATATCTAATCTAGAAAAAAAGGAAATTGTAGAAAATAAATCTAATCTATGAAAGCATAAAATTGCATAGACATAAACTCATATAAAGCAAATCAACATTAACTTGTGAGCTCACATAAAATCAATACTATCAATTCATAAACAAAACATAACTGAAAATCTACACTAACAGTTCATAAGAAAGAAACTGAAAATCTATATTAACATGGAGGAATCAAAGGATGTGCATCAAAGCATCATCTCCATTACATAATAGTCAAGAACCTATTCTATGACTAACTCTGAACTATTCTCTACTTCTAAACCACTAGAGAGATCTCTAACCAAAATGAGGAGAAAACCCTCCTATTTATACATAAATCCAAGATAACTGATCATAATTACAGATCCATTATTCTCACAACCTATCCCTTAAAATTCTCAACAAATAGACAACTCATCCCCCCAAATCCTCAACAAATCTACAACTCATTCCTTTAAATCCTCAACCAGATATTGGATGAGATATTCTCTCCACACCTCCATGATCTTCTCCATGAAGTTAGGACACATCTTGATGATGAAATTCGAATTTGAGGCTAGGAGGCCACTTTTGAGCTTGCTAAAGTCTTCAAATACACCCGTACACATCACCAAACTCACCCAACTTTAAAGTATAACGAAAATATGTTATTTTTCTCAATAATTAACCATAAATTTACTCAAAATACTCAAAAATAAATTATTTGGAAAATGGTAATATAAACCCATATTTATTATGAAAGTGGTGAATGTTAATGGTTCAATGGAAGAATATAATGGAATAAGGTGATAAATAGTATGTGAAATGATAAATAAAATGTGGTCTTTTGTGTCTCAACAAGACCGATCTGTGCAATTGTCGTCCAGCTCACCTTCCAACTTTCCGTCGAGATCATTAATCAGTTTGCGCATTGTCCATAACCGATCTCAAGTATTAAACATTGAAGAAATTTGCAAACCGTTTTGTTGACCACTTGCCTAGGTGATAACATGATCAGTAGTTTAAAAGGATCATCGGTGTATTGATTTCTCCCAACACCAAGTTTCTCACTGCCCATGCGTTCAAATGGAGGAATGACTCCAGTCTAGAAGGATCGGTCGTGGCATCCTCTTCTTAACCTCCGAATTATTACGAGTATGTGCGCTTTGAAGAATGGAAGGACCTGCCCACTCTGTGCTCTTATTTGTTCAACACCACACCGCCAGTTGCACTAAAGAAGGAGTTGCATGCCACATCACATACACTAAGGAGATCTATTCATGTTGAAAAATGAGCTCTTGTTCTAGAGACTCGATACTATGTATTCTTTGCTTCCCAACACGCAGCCATAAACCACGCTAGAGAGGGAGCCTACATGCCATGCTCACATTGAAGAAAACCATACTTATGCCAAATAAGGAACCAGACTATGCACTAGCTTGTAAATAGTCAATGTTCATTATAATCGGCTAAATTTATAGAGCAGTCAACCACTAAAAGGTCAACTTGCTCAAACTCTTATAAACAGTATATAAATGCCTCCATTTGATAGCTAGACAGTGGACAGTTCCATTTTTATGCATGTAATTTGTCCCTAAGCACACTGTAATTGTGTTCCATATTCTGAATAAAAAGTCTGTACATTCTGTTGTTCATGGTTGCATTTGTGTAGGCATTATATAGGCATCCCCTAATTGTTGATAGGGCCCCTCAACAACCAGTGGCTTCCATGTCCGTACCTGTTTTTGTTATTTTCTCTTTCACAGATAAGTAGTTTTGTTTTAATTTGTTCATGTGATTATGTTATTGTAATTGTCCATTTATTTACTTTCTGTGATAGTTGTTTGTTGTAGTTAATGTAATTTACATTATGTTGTTAATGTAGTCTTTGCCTATAGAATTAGAGTGGTTGTTCACGTGTAGTTTGTTTTCAGTCTTTTTTTTCGGTTAAATGCTTAATGTTATATTTATAGATAGATAAAACTTAGTTAGTCTTAGGTTTGATTGGTAGTTAGAATTAGTGTCGTTAACTTTTGTTTAAATATAGATTAATTCAGCAATGTTTCAGTTTGTTTTATTTTATAATAGAAACATTCTCTTCATACCCATAGATTAGTAATCTCTTTTGATTATTTTAATTATTAATTAGGTTTAAATTCTATCATTTATGCATCTTGTTTTCATATGCACAAAATCAGCTGATAATTAAATCATTTAGGTATATTTTATTATTTTCTGTATACAGCTTCTCATACGGACTGTGTGTTTAGACTGTCATTCAGAACTTCCTTCCAGACCATTGTCCAGCCTCCCATACGACCTTTAGTGTTCTTAGTTTATTTTTAACCTGTTTTCAGTTTTATTTCTTCGGCTTTTTGAATTTTGTTATGTTCTGGTAATTAGGTAATAGTTGCATCAGCCTCTAGGACCTTAGGTTAGATTATTTTAGAAGTATTTATTAAAATCCCTTTTTGTATTTATTTTTAATCAAAGCATGTTTTTGAAATTGATTTGCTTCTTTTGTCTTTGATTTACTCATTTATCATCGGTGTAATATCTGATAATTGTATCTCTGATTTAATTCACCATTGTTTATATTGAATTTATGGTTAGACATGTTAATTTCTGGAAAATACACCAATACTTTGTAGATTGATACTAGCATAGGATTTATTCCTTTAATTGTATGTTCACTAAAAATGCTTATAGGCTAAAGAATTAGAGAACTCTTCTTAATTAAGTTTTCTTTATTAAGTTTTCTACTTGCTTCTTTATTTATGTTTTCTACTTATTCATAAATTAGACCTTTCTCAGTTTCTAAAGTTGTTTATGAAATTTTTCTCATTATTAGATGAAGGAGAAGAAGAGTTAATTAATGAGTAGTCTGATATTATCCTAGTATGATGTTTTGCTTTAATCACATTAATAATTAAATTTTTAGGAGTTTGACTCGGATTTTCATTTTGAAAGATTTTTCAATCATTTGTTTATTAAAGTATTTCTACAACGCCCTAGGAACCCCTCTACCTTCACATATATTTTGTATCAACTCTAATCCTACCAACCCCAGTCAATAATTAAATATTAGGTGTATTTAAGATAGTAGAACACACCCAAACATTTTTGGCGGACGTTGTCGGGGAGTTGTTTTGTAAGGTAGAAAAAATAGAATTTGCTTATGAAGTTTGGTGATAGGTTGGTGGCGGGGGAGCTAGTAGGACGAGAGGTAAGAACCTACGCATCTGTTATAATAGGCGCCCCCAAACCCAGCAGTAGTAGTAGTATAGGTTTTCCTTTAGTTTTTCATAAACAAAGTCTAGATAGAGGGGGAACGGTAAGACGCAAAGACAACTTCATTACAGAATTTCCATAGTGTGACAGCCTGATGCATCCACTTTAGTGGGTTTCCCCAAAGCCTTGTTGTTCCTTTTTCACACAAGTGTCTTTACTTTACGCAAAGTTTGATTTATTTTCCTTTAGCGTACTTTTATTTTTGCAGATGTAGATAGTTTAATTTTTCATAATTTCAATTTGATGTACATGTGCCTTTAGGTAATTTACTTTCATACAATTTACTCGTATGTGAGTGTAGGACTTATTTTACAATTAAATCACTTAGTGATGTTGTAATTACCACCCATCCTGCTAACAAACCAACAGGAACATTTGAAAGGGGAGCTTTAAGATAACACATGAAAAACTATTTATATTGTGGGAAGATATGGTATGAGAGAAGGATGAAGAATTTATTACCTTTGAATTTCCTATTAGATATTCAGGAGGAGTAGCACAAATACAGTACGCTCCCCCATCCATTTTTCCAAATTTTCATGGACTAGAGAATAAAGACACCGATGAATTTTTATTTCACTTGGAAATACTTTGTAGAGCATATAATGTTCAAAATCAGAATTTTTTTCCTCTTACTTTGAAAGGAGTAGCCCTCTGATGGTTCATGAGCCTAGGTGGGAACTGCATTCAAAATTGGGAAGACATGAAACATATGTTCTTGAAAAGATACCAAGATTATTGCAGGGTCAATGAGGACATCTTTGAAATAACACAAGGAGAAGAAGAAACTTTGGAAAATTATGTCGAACACTTTCAATACAACCTTCAAATATCAAGACTAAGACAGTCAGGAAAGGATACCTTGAAAAGACGTTTTACTCAAAGGCATAAAAAATGAATATTTAGAAATTTTAAATCTGATGGGAACTGGTGATGTATTTCAGTTATCATATGATAATATTTGTGAATTATGTAGAAGGTATTCAAGAGGAAAATTCAAGATTAGTAAAAATATACCCTCTTCTCAGCCTCATCTTAACCCCTAGCAACCTTGTTCACAAATCCTTTCTGTCCCATCTGATGATCATAGGGATACTCTCTCTTATGATGCAACACTTCCTGTTCTACAATATTTTCAACAATATCCCATTTTCCAGGAAGGATCAACCACACAAGCTAGTCAATTACACATGCCACAATTACCTTCTCATAAATCTCCTATATGCCCTATGCACATTCCTATTCAATCCAGTCCACATTCTAACAACAATAAAGCAGTGCAATATGCTTACAGTGATGAACTATGTTGGAGGAGCTAGTCAACTAGCCGACTAAGTCGACTAGCCGACTAATTAGAGATTAGGTCGGCCACCTAAGGTCGTGTCGATTGACAGAACTGACAGGTAGTTATTTGTAATTGTTTTGTAAATCATATATATTAGGTCGTTGAGCCATATAAGAACTTGGTTCAGTTTTGTGTATTGTATGGACTCTTTTATTATAATATAATCTGTTATTCCTACATCTATGTTCTTATCTCTTGTCTCTAATATGTCTGTATGCTTTTAAATGTGTATTATTGGTAACCCTTCGTGATCTGTGAGATTACAAAATTGGTTCCGTTGCCGGTAGTACATGTCTGAGATGAAATATACAAGCAGATGATATCAGAGTAGGAAATTAAGAACTGGTGGGAGCGCAAGATAGCAAATTATTTGCAAAATTATGCGTCAAGAAACAGATTAACAACTGCTCAGGAAAAAGAAAGATTCTTTACTGAAACCCATGAGAAGTTTGTAGAATCTGTACCTCAGCTTTTGAAGAAACTTTTGGATGAAAAATCTGGAAGAAACTAAAGAGCAACAGCTTCTATAGAAACTGATTTGAGGGGGAAGGACAAACCTGTTGGAGTGGTTTGAAAAGATCATCGCGATTTCTGCGAGGAGCAAGCTATAGAAGAAACAACTTCGGTGGAGATCATTCAGAAGAAATTCTATATAGACCTTGTCGAGCAGCTCCTGTGCTCCTTATCGACCTTGCTTTTCAAGTTTCTGATAGAAAAAGGAGTGGGTCATATTGTCGAACCTCATCCATCACTACGCGAACCACCACAAAATACCAACTGGGTGAAGAAACAAAAGAAGTGGGAGAAATTAATTGCCGAAAGGGAGTGGGAATATTTCCTAAGCAAGTAAACAGAACTATCCAAGCTTTCTAAAGTGTCGGGTAGGAAATGGGGGGGTAGTTGGTCATATTTCGGGGTAAAGTAAAGTGGAGAGGATTCTAGTCGACTAAAAGAGATACCATCACCAACGATGAAAAGACGGCCTAAAAAGGAAATCAAGCGGATAGTGTCACACAAAGGTACGACAGATTTACAGAAAATAGAGAGAGAGAAGAGGCTGCAAAGAAGGGAAGAAATAAGAGAAAGAGCTATAGCACTGCAAAGAGAAATGAATACTAGGGGGACATACCAAGAAAAAAATCCGCCAGATTCAAGTCATGAATGACAAGAATAAGGCATCAATGAAGAAGAGTCACCCATGGAAGAATATTTGTGGATAGAGCAGCGTGAAGCTCTCCAAATAGAAGTTCCCCAAGAGGTAAGACCTCTATCTCCAACGAATCCGAGTACCAGGATACAAGCCATTGTCAAATAATATTTAAGACTAAGAGCTCGTGAGTTCAGTATATGGAGTTGACTAGACGACGAGGTAAACAATGATAGTCATCTACTTATCCATCGACAAAAACAAAGAAACTGGGTCATGCTTCAGGCGTACCCATCTAACTGAAGTATCCACTTACTTTACCCGACACACGAAGGGGCACCCCCCTTCCAAATACAGCTTTGGAGAATACAAAAAAATCAGACCTACGGACAAATAATTGTAGTTGGACATCGACAGAGGAAGTCGACCCCAACCGACTACTTGTTGGAGAAGAAATGACAGATAAAACAATCAACAAAAATGAGAGTTCTATCGACAATATTTATGCACAAATAAATAACAAAACATACCACTACCCCCACCACCACCACCTCCTGAAGAAGACAGTGATAATGAATCCGACATGGGTCACATAGCAACACATATCCCTCTATATGAGAGAGACAAAGATCCCAGATGACATTAGTTAGTCTGTGAGTCGAAATGGGAGGCAAACCAAGTCATATATGAAGATAGACAGATGGCACAGTTCATTGGTGCCTTGACGAAAAGATCATTAACATGCTATATGACATTTTCTGAAAGAACCCCTCGAGCAACTAAAGCAGAAATCAAAGCGCAATTCTTATCGTTCTTTAAAACCCCAGATACAAAACATCTGGAAGCTAATAAATTAAAAACAACATCACAAAAGCCAGCAGAATATGTCCGCGACTACGACAAACTCTAGAAATACCTTCTCAGCCAACTTGATTATGTAATTGATGAAAAATTGTTAATTCAGTGGTTTCTTGCAGGCCTTTCACAGAAAATATGGTGGCATATAAGCTTGGAGACATTCAAGACATATGAATATGCGCTTACTAAAGCCTTACATGTGGAAATGGATGAATACTTCCCAGCATATCCCATAGATAATAGACTGGAAGAACAACTCAAGATCATGCAAAAATCCTTAAAAGAGCTAAACCTTAAGAATTAGGACGTCTGGTGCACGAAATGCTCGATGGCCGGACATTCAAAAGATAACTTCCGACAGGAGATCAGCCAACAAGAGGTTCGATTTGTGCAAACAAAGTGATTTTGTGACATCTGCCAAGAACATGGAGAACACACCACAAAAGATTGCCCATTTAACATGAAGAATGGAAAAGCATCTTGATGTGCAATCTGTGAAACTAAAAATCATACCACCGCCGACTGCCACCTAAACCTAAAAAATCAACAAAATTACCAGGAAGTCTATCAGACGAACGTAATGAGAATACTCACTACGAACAAAATAATAAAACGTATGATGGTCGTCGATATGAGCGTCGGTTCAACAACCGACGTGGAGGATATGGAGGTCGAGGTCAATTCTCTGGGAATCACGACAACCGACCACATCGTCCCATCCAATGTTTCACATGCTACAAAGAAGGACATCGATATGCAGACTGTCCATATAAGGACAGAATTGACTTAAAATTCTGTACTAGTTGTGGAATAGGGGATCACTCATTAGAGGATTTCCCTACTATGATCGATAAAATTAATAAGAAGAAAAATGTTAATGTCTTTTCGTGCATACAAAAACATGATATTATCAATACAAAGAATTTGCATATAGTAACCCGACAAGGGACAAAAATTGGGGATGATAATCCATGAATATGCAAAATAAAATAAAAGAATGATTATCCTGATCCATTTAAAAAAACCCAACTGTATAGAGATGCAACGAATGTATTTAGATCATTTTCTCAATAGGAAGAAGCTGATGATAATCGACAAAGCACAATAAAAGTGTTGATGTAATTGTAACTTCAGAATGTATTCACTTGTATTTATTATCTATTGTAACCTGATGTTTATTCCAAGATTTACTTGTGTCATTCCATGCCCCGATGTTCTGATTGGGAGGATCTATAATGTAAAAAAGTCATGTCAAGTTATTGTGGGTAACCCTCCTATTGTCTAAGGGTTAAAGTCCCCGCAGTTTTGGGGCACTAGGGTTATTAGACTCACCTACTGAAGTCGGCCCTAGTAGGGTTTTAGTCATGTCTGGAATTAGTATAAATACAGAGGTGACCTCTCTATTTAACACACATCTCATCCACACTCAGTTGTAGCAGACAGATGAGGAATAGAAAGACACTGGGGCAAGGAAGAAAGAGGTTACTGATGTCAGGAGATCATCTTACTGTTTTGGGGGTTTTACTTTTGGTGTTGATTCTATCTCTGAGGAAGTTGTGGGGTTTTCTCCATTTATGGTTTCCCTGAGGAAAAACACTATGTTCATTGTCTCTTGTGTTTGACTTTTGTACTTTTTGTTCTCTCAGTTAAATATCCTAACATAATGCTATCTTGAATGATTAAAAACTAGCATGGTATCAGAGCTAACCTGAGAAGAAGACACTGTGTAGCTGCGGGAACTAGGGCTTCCTACTTTGTGGATCTCTCTCCATATATTTTCAGCAAAAGAAGGTTGGAAAAACTCTCCTCCCTAGGGCGCATCTTTCTGTCGAAGCAAAATCCAATTCTGAGGTTTCTCAGTTTTGGACCCGAAACTACTGCCGAAAATGAGGGCTTTTCACAGAAGAGGAATTTTTTAGTGAGCCCAGGCCTGGATTGATCTCCTCCCTAAAATAAAATTTAGGGATCAAATTCAAATCATTTGGCTGGACAGAACTCTGAAAAAGAAAAACCCTAATATTCTCCTGAACCATCTCTACAGGATTTCAGCTCCAAATCCAAATCCGACATCTTGACCTAGTAAGATATAAATATTTTGTATTTCCATTTGAGGTTCTCAATTAATATGTCTCATCATACCAAGCTTGATGAAAATCTTGAGGGAGCTAATAACTTCTGAACTTGGAAGTATAAGATCTCCTTGGTCCTGGAAGAAAATGAGTTGGACTCCTATATCAATGAGGAGGTTCCAGTTACAAAGGGAGATGAGGCAAAGGCCTTACATAAGAAGAAGTTGGTTATGGAAAAGAGGATCATTGTTGATTCTATCAAGGATCACCTCATACCATAGGTGTCCTCCATAAAGACACCTAAAGCTATGTTTGATGCCCTAACCAAATTGTTTGAAGGGAAGAACATAAACTGGAATATGACTCTGAGAAAACAACTAAAGAATGTGAAGATTCAGAATGCAAAAACAATCCAGTCTTACTTCACAAGAGTTTCTGAGATCAAGGAACAGCTGGAAGCAGTAGATGAAAAAGTGGAAAATGCAGAGATTGTAATGACCACCTTGAATTTCCCTAGATCATGGGACTCCTTTATTGAAGGGATCTATGCTAGAAATAAGTTAGTCAAGTTCATCAAACTATGGGAAGAGTGCTCTCAAGAAGAAGCTCGGATAGCAGCTCAAGAAGAGAAGATGGGAAGTGAATATCCAGCTCTCACGGTACACTCCAAGAAAACCAAAAGAAGGTATCATCACCCCATAGGAAAGCACTCTCACAGAGATAACACTAGAAAAGATGTGTCTAAAATCAGATGTTATACATGTGATGAAGTAGGACACTTTGCAAGAAATTGTCCTAAAAGATAGAATAAGAAAAAGAGCAACACAAGAAGACATCATGCTCATGCTACAAAGGATGATGAACCATCCAAGAAAAGAACCAAATATGAAAGTGAATATTCTTCAAGCGAGGAAGAATATGTGTTCATTTCTGCTCTCACAGGAAACATCACTCATGGAAGCAATGATTGGCTCATAGATAGCGGGGCTTCCAAACATATGACAAGATTCAAGGAATCCTTTGTGAGACTATCAGAACATGAATCACCTCACAAGGTGAAGCTAGGATATGACTACCAATATCCAATAAAAGGTAGGAAAGTCTATGACAATGAAGGAAGTATTGTTTGTACCAGGACTCAAGAAGAACCTCCTCTCCATGTATGCATTAGATGCAAAAGGAATGAGGGTTGCATTTATATATGGTCAAGTCATCATGTGGCCAAAAGGAAAGACTATCGATGATGCGGTGGTGATTGGAGAACAAGAAGGAGGATTGTACAAACTAAAGGGCCATCTAGAACAAGCCTTGGTCCATGACACAGTAGAGACAAATGAACTTTGGTATAGAAGGCTTGCACATGTGCATTACAGAGGGCTACCTCTTCCAAGCAAAGCTATTGAAGGTCTTCCAGAAATACAAGCAAAACATGATCGAGTCTGCAAAGGATGTGTGAAAGGAAAGAATACAAAGAAGACATTTACAAGTAGCGAAAGCAAAGCAAAAGGAATCTTGGAAATCATCCACTCCGATGTATGTGGTCCTATGTCATCAAGCTCACTAAGAGGGTACGTATATTATGTTTATTTTATTGATGAATTTTCTAGGAAGACATGGATTTACTTCATGCAGAACATAGACGAAGTATTCAGCAAGTTCAAGGAATTCAAAGCTTTGATTGAGAATCACAGTGAAAAGAAGATCAAGACCTTTCAATCAGATAATGGCGGAGAATTCACTTCGAATGAATTCAAAGAGATATGCAGAGACTCGGGGATTAAGAGGGAGTTGTCTACCCCTTATAATCCACAACAGAATGGGATTGCAAAAAGGAAGAATAGAACTATCATGGAAGCTGTAAGAGCAATGCTTCATGATCAAGATCTTCCTATGCATATTTGGGTAGAAGTTTCCAGAACAGCGGTGTATGTACAGAACCGTACTCCACATAGAGTACCCAAGAACAAGACTCCTGAAGAAGTCTTCTCCAACAAGAAACCAGAAGTCAGCCATCTCAAAATATTTGACTATCCATTGTACATACACATTCCAAAAGAGAAAAGGACTAAATTAGATCCTTCAGGAAAGAAGGGTATATTTGTGGTTTACTCTGAAAGCTCGAAGGCTTACAGAATATACTTTCCATAATTCAAGAAGATTGACATTAGTAGGGATGTGACATTTGATGAAGACACAGCTTACAACAAATATAGAAAGAAACCTACTGAAGAATCTAAAGAAGCAGAAGCACCAGAATTCATGCTACAACCATGAATGAAGAAGCTCAAGAAGAAGATCGAGAATTTGAAGAACCACAAAGACCTGTAGATCCACCTCCATAGAAGGATCCTCATAAGAGGAAACATGCTTGGGTACGAGTAGTTATCCAAGGTACAAAAAGATATGGGGCTCCAGAAGAGAATCACAGAGAAAGAAAAAGGACCAGATCCGGCTCCGGGTATGTAGCATTACTATGTGAAGAATTAGCAAAATGAAAGGATGCTATGATCAAAGAGTATCAATCGATCATGAAGGATGATGTTTGGGATGTTGTCCCAAGACCAGAAGGGAAGTCAGTTGTAACTTCCAATTGAATCTACAAGAGAAAGCATGCTGCAGAAAGTAGCATACAGAAATACAAGGCAAGATTTGTGGCTCGGGATTTCTTCCAGAAAGAAGGAATAGATTCTGAAGAAACCTTTGCACCTGTAGCTAGATACACTTCCATCAGATCAGTACTTGCTCTGGCTGCAGTGATGAAATGGAAGATACACCAAATGGATGTTAAGACTACTTTCTTGAATGGTGTAGTGGAAGAGGAAGTGTATGTAGAGCAGCCACTCGGTTTCGAGACACATGATAGGGAGTCTCATGTGTGCAGATTGAAGAAAGCCCTGTATGGTTTGAAACAGGCACCCAGGAGATGGTATGGTAGAATTGACAGCTTTCTATCCAGTTTGGACTTTACCAAGAGTAAAGCAGATTCCAACCTTTACTACAAGGTTAACTATGGAAACCCAGTGATGCTTCTACTATATGTAGATGATCTATTTGTGACAGGTATGGATGGGTTGATTTCCGATACGAAGAGAAATCTTGCTGCCGAGTTTGAAATGAAGGACTTTGGTATGATGCATTATTTTCTAGGTATGGAGGTTTGGCAAAGTGCGGATGGAATCTCCCTTGGACATGGGAAGTATGCAGTAGAGATCCCGAAGGGGTGTGGGATGATGGACTACAAGGCCATGGCAACACCTATGGCATCAAACCTGAATCTATTGATCAATGCTTCATCAGAGTCGGTTGATGCCATGATGTATCATCAGATGTTTGGGTCCTTGATGTACCTGAAAAACACGAGACCAGATATTTGTTTTGCTGTGAATACCTTGAGCCAGTTTCTGACAGATCCAACACATGTTCACTTGACTTCCGCAAAGCATATTCTAAGGTACCTGAGGGGTACAATTGATTATGGGATCAAGTACAATGCAAATCAGAAGATTAACCTGGAGGGTTATGTTGATTCAGATTGGGCAAGTAGTGCCATCGATAGGAAGAGAACTTCAGGATGTTGCTTCAGTATGGGATCAGGTGTGATCTCTTGGTTTAGCAGGAAGCAATCCCATGTGGCACTGAGTACAACTGAAGCAGAGTATGTTGCAGCTTGTTCAGCTAGTTGTGAGGCAGTATGGATGAGGAATCTACTGTCTGATTTATTTGATCTCTAGTTGGATGCTACTTGTATACATTGTGACAACTAGAGTTGTGTGAAGTTGTCAGAGAATCCATTGTTCCATGACAAGTCGAAGCATATCGAGATCAAGTATCACTATATCAGGGATATGGTGCAGAGGGGAGCAGTGAAGCTCCAGTATGTTGTGACGGATGATCAGATAGTTGATGCGTTGATGAAGCCATTGGCCAGAGTGAAGTTTGAGTGATTCAGGGAGAAGCTTGGTGTTCTCCAGGTCGAGGTCCCTTCCAAGGGGAAGTGATGAGTTTGAAATCCATTCTGACGAGTAGGTCAAATGTAAGGGTTGAGCCATTCTGTCATGGTGAGAGGATTTGGTTCCTTCCATGTCAGATATGAGTGCTAAGCCATTTTGATGTGACTGTAGGATTGGTTCCTACATGATCAGATATAAGTGTTGAATGTCGTTCTTGGAATGGAGGTACCTAGTCAGTTACCAAGAATACTCAGTCTGGCACTGAGAGGCATTATGACGAGTAGGTCAAATGTAAGGGATGATCCATTCTGTCATGGTTAAAGGATTGGGTTCCTTCCATGTCAAATGTGAGTGCTGGCCATTCTGACAAGTATGTCAAATGTAAGGGCAACTGCCATTCTCCAAGAGAATGGAGGCACCTGGTCAGTTACCAGGTAGCTCAGTCTGGGATTGGGGGGCATTCTGATATGATTGTAGGATTAGTTACTACAAGATCAGATGTGAGTGCATGCCTTTATAATGAGTAGGTCAGATGTAAGTTCTAATCCTTTTCACAGATGATAGTAGTTGTGTCCTATCATGCTAGTGAATGTGAGTGTTGGTCCTTTCCGATGTGATTGTAGGCTCCTACATGATCAGATGTGAGTGCTAGGCATGCCTTTCTAATGAGTAGGTTAGATATAAGTGTTGGGTGGGCCATTCTAATGAGTAGGTCAGATATAAGAACTGAAGAAGACCTACATGGTAGCTAGGCCTAGAACCAGCATGAAAAAGGGTTGGCTTTATAGAACTTCTTGTGATGAGAAGAATCATGAGATAGCACATATGATGATGACCCAGTGATGATCCAGATCGAGCTATGATCCAGATCCAGTTATGATGTCTCCAAGAAGATCCAAATCGAGTGATGATCCAGATCCAGCAGTAATGATCCAGATCCAGTGATGATCCAGATTCAGTGATGATGATCCAAATCTAGTGATGATCCAGATCCAGTGATGATGACCAATGATGATCCAGATCTAGTGATGATCCAGAACCAGGAGTGATGATCCAAATCGAGTGATGATCCAGATCCAGTGATGATGATCCAAATCGAGTGATGATCCAGATCTAGTCATGATGACCAGTGATGATCCAGATCCAAAGACAAAGATGACTTAAAGATGAATATGACTTGAAGACGAAGATGACTTAAAGATGCAGATGACAAGAAGATCTAGATAAGAAGACCAGTGATGAAAATTGTGTCGAGAGAATACCTTCCTAGTTAAGAGGGGGTGTTTATGTAATTGTAAATTCGGAATGTATTCACTTGTATTTCTTATCTATTGTAACCCGATGTTTATTCCAGGATGTACTTGTGTCATGTCATGCCCCGATGTTTCAATCGGGAGGATCTATAATGTAAACAAGTCATGTCAAGTTATTGTGGGTAACCCTCCTATTGTCTAAGGGTTAAAGTCCCCACAGTTTTGGGGCAATAGGGTTATTAGACTCACCCACTGAAGTTGTCCCTAGTAGGGTTTTATTCATGTCAGGAATTAGTATAAATAGAGAGCTAACCTCTCTATTTAACACACATCTCATCCACACTCAGTTGTAGCGCATAGCTGAGGAAGAGAAAGACACTGGGGAAAGGAAGAAAGAGGTTACTGCTGCCGGGAGATCATCTTACTGTTTTGGGGGTTTTACTTTTGGTGTTGATTCTATCTCTAAGGAAGTTGCGGGTTTTTCTCCATTTATGGTTTCCTTGAGGAAAAACATTGTGTTCATTGTCTCTTGCGTTTGATTGATGTACTTGTTGTTCTCTCAGTTAAAGATCCTAACATAATGTTAGCTTGAATGATTCAAAACTAACAAAAATAATTAATACACTTATTACAAAATGATAAAATGATATCTCAATTCATCGACTTATTGTATCAAATAAAACACAACAATAACATAGAAAAAACAAACAAAAAATATCTATAGCCTAAAACAAAAAGATAAAAGTGATTCCGACCCACTTTTTGACCTAGAAATTGAAGGATACCATGTATGACAAGTTGTGCTCGACTTCGGATCACAAGTAAACATTATGACTCATGATACTTGGGAACAGTTGGGCAGACCTCAACTATACATGTCAGGCATATACCTGAAACTAGCTGACCAAGGCCTAATTGAACCTATCGGAGTCTGGAAAAATGTCGACACAACGATAAAAGGAATATTGACTAAAGTCAACTTTGAAATTATTGACCCTAAGGAAGGATCTAGCTCCTTCCCAGCGTTAGTAGGTCAACCTTGGGGAAGAAAAATGAAAGCCTCGATATCCTTAGACAAGGAAAGGATAAAACTAAAAGGGAATGGACAAAAATCCATAGTACCTATCCATCCATCCCAAGGAGAGCCTTGGATAGAACCTATTGATGAAGAAGTTGACATTCGACAACTATATCAGATATAAAACAATGAGGACTACACAGAACCTAATATCTATGGCGAACTACACTTAGGGAATCAAGATTTAATAGGGTACAACTCAAATGTAGAATTATATGATTCGAAAGTTGAGAACTACGAAACACGGGCAAGAGGATGCTGGACCATTCAAAAAGTACAGAATAAATCAGTCTAATAGTGCTTTGTGGTGTCCATCATCCCAAAAATATTTGAAAAGAAAACCATAGAATATCCTACCCTGAAACCAACAAACGTAAATATCACACAAGTCCCAAGATATAAATAAAGAGAATCACTATCTATGCACACTGAACAATTATCCAAGAACATTGGTGAACATGACCGACTCCAAATCCTAGTGGAAACTTTCATAGGACAAGCTGCTAGATGATGGTATACCCATCAATCAAGATTACATACATGGACAACAGCTTCAACTTTCTTCATAGAAATATTTGGAGGGAAAAAGTTAACCAATCAAGCCCAAATACCTATGTTCATCCAAGGACAGGATCCAGAAAACCACATAAAAACATGTGAAAAAGAATGGAAAAGGCTTGGGTATAAGGATGAACGTACATGGCCACACCTGTTTCCATCAACGCTATCCGACTTATCAAACAAATGGTACAAAATGGAAGAGGATCGAGGTGAAACATTCTTATGGCATGAATTAAGAGAGAATTTTATCAAAGATTTCAGCTTTATACCACAAAATGAAAACTTGATTGAAACTGCAAAACAAATCAAGGCATTTGTAGAACCGACAGAGAACAAAACCCTAAAAAAAGACCGATGGACAATAAAATGCAATAATATACAAACCGGGACAATACCACACTCAACAAGACTACAGATGGAAAACAAAAATCCAGAAGGAAAAAGCTTTAGATGGAAATCAAACCATGCTGAAATGACAAAACCAATTCGCACAGTACTCAAAGTCGAGACAACAAACAAAGGAGAGACACCAACCAAATGACTGCAGCAGACTTTCCTACTGCATTTTCACAGTTTAAAGAAGGGATTCGACTAATAAATGAAACAAAAGCACCTGGATGGTTAGACACTAAAGTGAAAACTAAAGAAGTCGACATATCAAATGATGATCGACCAAAAATAGCAAAAATCAGAGACTACTGGAGTGAAGAACAAACAACAGAAATAGTAAACCTACTAAAGGAATTCCAGGATTTATTTTCTAGAGACTACAAGGATATCAAAGGTCTAGTACATGAAATGGGTGAAATGAAGATCGACATTAAACCTGATGTTCGACCTGTAAAGAAAAGACCATATAAACTAGCTCATAAATACAAAGAGATAGTCAAGAAGGAGATTGATAATATGCTTGCAGTAGGAATTATCTACCCTATTGACCAATCAGAATGGGCAAGTCCAATGGTTGTTCAACCAAAGAAACATGATCCAACCAAGCTAAGGATCTTCGTTGACTTCAAAGAACTTAATAAAGTTACACTAACAGACCCATTCCTGACAACTTATGCAAATGAAATCTTAAATGAGGTCGCAGGACGTGAATGCTACTCATTTACAGATGGATTCTCAGGTTATAACCAAGTACCAATAGCCAAAGAAGACCAGGAAAAGACAACATTCGTATGTGAATTTGGCTCATTTGCTTACAGGGTTATGCCTTTTGGACTCAAAAATGCATCTGCAGTATTTTCAAGAATTATGGTCAAAACATTTCAGGAATACATTTACAAAATGATAGTAGTATATTTCAACGATTGGACAATATACTCTACGATGAAAGATCATTGCAAATGGCTAAGGCTCATGTTGGAACGATGTCGAAAAATCCAGCTATCTCTGAACATTAAGAAGTGCATATTTCTGACCCCTATAGGGATACTATTAGGACACATTGTCTGTAAAGAGGCTATCAAGGTTGAATTCACAAAAATAAAAATCATTCTCGACTTAAAACCACCAGTGAACCCAAAATAAGTCAGGGTACTACTTGGCCATACAAGATATTACAAAAAATTCATAAGATGCTATGCAGATATGACATACCCACTAGAAGAACTATTAAGAGAAGACCAAGAGTTTGACTGGATAGAAGAATGCAACATATCATTTGAAACACTAAAAAGAAAACTAATCGAAGCACCCATTCTAATATTTCCAAACTGGTTGACCAAATTCCATGTACACATCGACGCATCAGGTCTGGAAATAGGAGCAATCCTAACTCAACCAGAAGATGACGGAATGGACTACCCTATAGTTTACAGTAGCAGAAAATTAAATAAAGCAGAAAGAAACTATTTGACAATAGAGAGAGAAGCATTAGGAATGGTCTTCGCACTACAGAAGTATCGACACTACCTACTAGCTAATCCGTTTATCTTTTATACCGACCACCAAGCACTAAAATACCTCGTAAATAAACCATTACACCATGGGAGAATTTTTCGATGGCTACTTCTATTCCAAGAATTCAAATTTAAAGTCGCTATCAGACCAGGGAAGTTAAATGTCGGACCCGACCACTTATCACGAATTGACATAGGAGAGGAACCGATAGGAGTTGAAGACAACTTACCCGATGCACATTTATTCAAAATAGAAGTAGTCCCGATAGAATTAGAGGAAATAGCTTAGTTTTTAGAAGATGGACAAGCACCAGAAGGCATGAGTACAAAGAAGAAACAAATCTTAGCCATGAAAGCTACACCATATAGCCTCATAAATGGATTCTTATATAAAATCAGCTTGGAAGACATCCTTAGAATGTGTGTATTAGAACATGAAAGAAATAATATTATGTATCAAGCACATTATGGACCTATGGGAGGAAATTTTCAAGAATACACAACTACCAAGAAAATCCAACAGCCAGGGTTGTGGTGGCCGACACTTCACAAAGACTGTAAAAATTTTGTAAGCCAATGTGATAAATGTCAACGTCTGGGTCGACCTTTTCCTAGCACAGAAATGCCATTGATGTTAGTAAACCCAAGTTTGACATTTGAAATTTGGGCTATTGAATTCATAGGACCATTTCCCATACCAGCAAAAAGAGCAGGTACAAGGTACATAATAAATGCAGTAGAGTATGTAACCAAATGGGCAGAAGCAGAACCAGTCAACACATGTTCCAGTGAGATAGCTGCTAAATTTATTTATGAAAATATCATTACCAGGTTTGGATGTCCAATAACCCTAATCAGTGACCAAGGGTCACATTTTATTAATAAAACTATTAAAACACTAACAGATCAGTTTCAAATTGACCACCGATGGAGTACAGCTTACCACCCTCGGTCGAATGGAGCAATTGAAGCATTTAATAAAATATTAACAAAAGGCCTAACAAAAATATCTAACACTGACAAAGATGACTAGGATGAAAAGATACCTGCAGTACTATGGGCTTACAGAACGGCATACAAGTGCTCAACCAACCAAACACCATTTCTACTAGTTTATGGAAAAGAAGCAGTATTTCCACTACACTTTCAACAACAGACACCTATTATCGCAGAGATTTCACATGTCGATGTCAAATAAGGAAGGACCGGCTGATACAATTAAGTAAACTAGAAGAACACCGACTGGTCACTTTACAACATCAAGAAATACAGAAACAACAACAGAAGGCATGGCATGATCGCAAAATCAAAAATAAGAACTTATCGGTAGGGGACCTTGCCTTATTATACAACAGTCGAGTAAAAGGAAAACCCAAAAAGATACATACAGAATGGATGGGACCCTATGTAGTCGAAGAGAGTCATTCCAATATATCAGTCTGAATAAGGATATTACAAGCCATAGTATTTCAGAAACTTTTTAATGGTGTCCGACTAAAGCGGTACAAAAAATAAAACAAGTTAAAAAAAAGCATATAACGACCATAACAGTTAGACAAAAACTATAAAAATATGAAAACAAAATCCAAAAAGCAAAACAGAACCAATATCCATCAACCAAGATGATGGGAAATCAACATTTCGACAGCCGACATTACACCCACCAACATACCACCATCTATCGTTCACGGCATCGACATCGACTAACAGCCCTAAAATTCACATCACACCTTCATGACTACAAGTTCCAAAATCAAATCACCATTAACGCAAACTCAAGTGATCACGCTGGACCATCACTTCCACCATTAATACACCCAACGACAAAAACATCAAACGCATCGCCTATAAATACTGGACCGGAAGAGGAGCATTTAAAGTATTTTGAATGAAGAGAGCAACTTAGCAAACAGAAAACTAAGAACCAAGAAACTATAAGAAAAGTTGAACACAGAAACGACAAAATGGCACCAAAATAAACCAAAGCCGCAGCCAAGACTAAGGAACTACAAACTGTTGAGACCCCATTAATGAGGAGGCTGAGGAACATAAAGAACGCCAAGGTTCAAGAGACCTCATGGGAGAAAACATGGGCCGAGATCAAGGAATGGGCCTATGTCGACAAGAAACCAACACCAGCCGTAGCGAAGATAAACCACAGTACTATCATGAACTACATGAACACGCCGTTCATGGCAAGTTTTGGAGGTACGAAAAAAATAGCAGTTAAATTCATCATAAGCCGATACCACAATGGCAGATTCTACTTCAACAGGCCAGTCGAGATCTCTGGCGAAGTAATATACAAATTGACTAGTTTATCCAACCAAGGGGACCCAGTACCAGTTGGCATAAAAGAAGGGATGGTATAGAAACTAACTGGATCACCATTGGGAAAAAACTCAAAAGGGCTAATGATTAACCAGATATAAGCCCGAATGCCACAAATTGTGGCTAAAATCATAGCAACGGGGCTTACACCCATAGGTCGAGGAAGCGACCTAAAATTAGATATGCTAGAGGTAGTGGATACCATTGTCGACACAGGGAAAATCTGCATATGGGCTGAGTATGTCGCCGACATGCTCAAAGGCATCTACAAAAAGTTCCAGGAGTTGGGAGGGATTATAAGATTCCCATCCCTTATAATATGGATAGTGATGTACTACTTGTGCCATGTTCAGGATAAGCAATTTCAAGAACCTACAATATTCCATATGTGGAGATTCAAACCATTCGCCCAAACTGAAACAATGAAGGAACTGGAAAACGGCAAGGTGCTGTTGGAAAACTGGTTCCAACAGCTTAAAATCTAGACAACCAGATGGAGGGTTCACTAGAACATCCAACGAAGTTTGCCCAAACTGCACACATACAGTTGGAACTTGACCATATAGCGGTTTGGTACATGCAGGGCACCAAGGCAAAAGCAAAGACTCTCAACTATTATCCAACAGTAGAAGAGATCTTCCAGGAGCTAGCTCGATAGTCTGGCACAAAATTGCCTATAGCAGCAAAGGCCAAGGAGAAAACCCTAGAAATAGAGGATCCACTAATATACCAAGAAAAAAAAGAAGATTATGAACTCCGGTTATACATCGGCACATTTGTGTCGAAGGAAACACCAGCAGAAGACACCAGTCAACTACAAATTACAATCATACCACCAACAGCCCAAAGGGAAGAGGCACACACAGAACAGCATGTAACCAATCCACCTGAAGAAAGCATCAGCCCAACTCAACAACAAGGGGGAGGAAAAGGACCAGGGGACGACATGGAAAATGAAAACCCCGAGTATGCTATAACCAAAGAAAACATCCATAAGCTATCAAAGGAAATAGCAACTTCAAGGAAAAGGAGAAAAATTCAGGAACAGAAACAGGGGAAGGCGGAGCGCAAGCTTAAAATCGAAGAATCATCAGAAGATGAAGACAAATTAGCAACCACGATAGTCGACATCATAGAAGACGCCGAAGCAAGCAAAATTCTGGAGGAGACACAGTTCCAAAAATTTGTCGAAGCAGGAGCATAGCAAGGTCGACCGAAAAAGGTAAAGAACACAAATACCTCAACGGCCGAAAATGTTGTTGATCTAGTGTCTACACCCCCACCCCCATCCCCAACCAAAGTCACGCAGGAAACACTTCCAAAGCTCCCCTCAATAAGCCCGATTGACATATGCAAGAATGCTATGTTGGACACTCTGAAGGAGAGGTTCAACCAAGACAAAGAATTCCAGGCGTACATCAAAAAACTACCTGAGTTACTCACCTCTGTGCAAAATATCACCACCAAAATGCCTCTATTTGAAACTGGTGGGTCACAAAAGCCTGCTCCTTCATAACCTAGCCGAATACCCCAAAAACTGAGGTTTATGGGAGTCATAACATCCACATTTGTGAGTAACCCTGACACGATAGCTCAATTCATCGCAAGTCGGACCTCATCCTTCATCCCAACTGACCCCAAACCCCCTCCACCAGCCAATGAACCAACAGAGAATGAGGAAGAAGAGAACATGGAAGAAATAAATTGAGAAATCGACGAACTGTTCTCCGACATCCTGAAAGGTTCACCCCTACAAATCGATAATCCGACACCCGAACGCATACCCACCACTCCAATCACACCCGACCATTCACCACCACCCCCCAACCCAGAACCTGCAACCGAACCAACTGCACCTGAACCACCTCTGCAGCAACCATCAGTACCAACAACATCTATATCTAGACCCTCTATATAAAATTGTTGGGGCGCGCACCCTAACGATCCTTAAGATGGGTAACTCCACAGAGTTATGGGAGTTTGTAAGCGGAGGTATGACTCAAAATAGTCTTAGGGGTGTCGGGGTTGAGTAAAAACCTTCTTTTCTAATAAACCCATGGTTTAAATCTAGGGTTTAAGTTTCGGGGTGCCCATGGTTTTGTAATAAGTGCACTATAAATAAGCACTCTTGTAAAGAAGTGAGGTTAGGCTTTTGGATGTAAGATGAATTGATGCGAAGCTAAGGCTATTTTTGTAAGAGAAGGTTAAGTCCCAGCTGTGTGCATGAACAACCTCTACAGCTGTGTGTGCAGAGGGTTTTGCGTGATTAAGGAAATATGTAGCTGTGTGTGCAGAGGCCTGCAGCTGTGTGCACGGCTTTAAGGGCTTGAAAGGATCTGCAGCTGAGTGCGTAGATCAAAACTGTGATTTTAGTAAAGAGTTGAATAAAACAGAGTTCTGTGGACGTAACCCCTACACTGGAGGTGAACCACGTTATATCTGGTGTTGTGGTTCTTTGTGTTGTTTCTGTTATGTTCTTTCATGCATTGATAAATATATATCTGATAAATAAGATCACTGCTAACTAAATAACTTCGTTGTGAATTCCCAGTAAAGGGTTATGCAAGTCACTGTCTGTTTATTTAGCTGCGAAGTTATATATGTGAATGTTGAATCACTGTGTATATGAATATAAGTTGTTAAAGGCTAAGGTACAGTAATATGCCTCTTCTGCTTACAAAAACCTGATTCTGCGGCATCCCATAGCTGTTTCGGGTGAGACTGCAATCTGTTCGCAGGTTGTTGCCAAAAGGGCCAACACTATGGGTCTTTTGTTGGTGCGAAGTTAATGGTATAAAGCCCGGGTCTACCCTATAGCCCAACAAATTGGTTCCGTTGCCGGTTGAACTCAGTATCTGCTCAAGAGGGGTTTACGTCGTACCTCGAGGGCTATGTTCTGGAGACCCTCTATGAAAGAAATCGATGATTGGCTTGATGAGACTTATCTGAAATTCGCTGAGCAAGAGAACAAAGATCTGCGTCGTAGTGCAAATGAATTTTTACAAAGGTATGTTTTTTGTGATGTTTATGAAATTTTCGTTGGTAGCATCCACATAGAGTTGCACCAGTGGTTATCCAGGTTAACAGAGAGAAGGACAAACTTCCAAGAACGTCAGTTTCCTGATTGGACCCCCGCAAGAATTAATATACTGAAAAGGGTGAACAACGAGATATCTCGCGTTGTTGATTTCTGGACAACGCGAACCCTTGAAGCATTTGTGACGGAGTTCGCCATCGACACGAGTGCTTCCTTTAGTGAAGCCGAGCGACATTTTTTCAAAGGACCAAGGGGTAAGTTTTTGAATTCATTTAGTTTGAGAATTAAAATGCTATTAGCTGAAAAAGGTATATTGCTAATTGAATCAGACTATTAGATTTAGTATTACTAACCTATGTTTGCAAGTGAAAATACCTTCGACGAGCAAAGCGGTTTGCTGCGAAGTGGAAAAAGGTACAAGAGAGATTTTAGATCCTACTCCCAGGGTCAGCATACCGAGTATTCCCCTATAAATCCCGCAGATTCAGAACCTGAAGAAACCCCTTCTGTTGGAAACCCTCCGGTAACCCTGCAGCGAAGACCTATTATCCCTGAGAACCCGTCGCAGTCTGAAAGTTCCCCTAGCCTGAGTATTCCTATCGCAGGTCAGTCTACCCCAGTAAGTTCCCCCCTGCCTACTTCCATTCCTCTTCCAACCCCCCCCTCGATCCACTATGGCCCACATGCATGATGACATTAAGCTACCTGTTTTCAAAGGAACTGGATCAGAGGATCCAGAACAGTTCTGGTTTTTATGTGAAGCAGTGTGGACTGCTAAGACCATTACGGACCAAGATACAAAAAGAGCGCAGCTGGTTACTTCTTTCAGAGACCACGCTCTGACCTGGTTCATGAATTTTTCCAGCACTCAGAACCATGCATTGGCTGATATAAAAGTAGCAATGATAAAGGAATTTAAGAAGCCAAAATCAGAGTCGCAGTGTATCACTGAATTGAAAGAGATTCAGCAGAGGCGCGGTGAATCAGTGTGGAATTTTGATCAAAGATTCAAATTTCTGCTAGACCAAGTCAATCTCCCCATTAGGCCTACGTAGCACAAAGAATGGTTCATTGCAGCGTTGCTACCGCATATCAGAACTCCACTCATGCAGCAGGAGGCTCTGGAAATCACGATGAAACTTGAAACCACTCCTGTCGAAGATAATTCTGGTATTGCTCAAATCCAGGCGTAGTTGGCAGCGATGGCTCTGGAGCTTCGTGATATGAAGAAAGGAAAAAATGGTCACGAAGAGTTTTGGTGTACACAATGTCGGGCAGAAGGTCACGACAAGGAATAGTGTCCTGTGGTAAGAAACTACCTAAATACTGGTGCGCCAAACCCGTTCAACCCTACTATTCTATTATGTGAGACCTATCGGACAACTGGCCAGCATCAACCTAAAGACTTCTATCTTATATAGAGGTATGTGCAATTCCCTAAGAACCCTTATTGCAAGTTCTGTAAATCGGTGGGACACAATGAAGATGAGTGTCGCAGCTTTCACCTCATGAGAGAACGAACTTATGATGCTTATCGGGTAAAAAATGATGGATAGAGCAATGATGGCTATGTTTACCACGGTGGTGCATCAGGTAGAGGTGTTTTTGGAGGTCGTGGTTGAGGTGGTATGGTCAGAAGAGGAAGAGGCCAGGTTGTGTGTTACAACTGTAACCAGGCCGGGCATCTAGCGAGAGACTGTCGGAACCCCACTACGACATGTCGGTATTGTCGAGCTGTAAATCATGTGATCGAGCAGTGCCCGCAGTTGCTAGCTAAGATTCAGGAAAGAACCAATGCCCCTACTCAGAATATTCAGATGATTTCCATCGAGCAAAGACCTGCCCCAGCCATTAATGTTGTTACCTGGAGTGGAGCTACGATAGAAGTACAGAATAAGGAGCAAGATCCTGACGAGGCTTGGGTTCGTAAGGCCCCAACGAAAGTCCCAGCATTTGATATCGAAAGAGAAAAAGAAACATTCATGGAAGCCAAGAAAGATTTTGTTGATCCTATCACATCAGTAGCACCTGCGCAACAACATCAGCAGCAGTTGCAGCCACAAGAAGCTCCGACGGACAAAGTAAGTACAATGTCCTCCTTTTTACAGAGTTGTCTGAAGCTCCTAAGAAATTAGAATGCTTTAAGTGAGCTGTAGAAAGTTATTGCTTCCTGCGAACCTCAGCAAAGTACTGGTCAGGAAAAAGCTGTTAATAGAGTCAGAAGAACTGGCAAGGAAATGAGATTGAATGCTCAAATAGGAGAGTATGATATGGCTGATGTTATCTTGGACCTAGGATCAGAGGTAAATGTCTTAACTAAGCAAACTTGGGAACAAATGGGAAAACCTACCCTTGATTGGTCACCTATACAGTTGAGATTAGCCAATCAGCAGAAGATTTACCCCTAGGAAGACTCCCTAGTGTACCAGTAGATATTGATGGAGTCAGTACCTTAGCAGACTTTGAGGTAATTGAAATAATTGATGAAAGCAACCCCTATCCTGCACTACTAGGCATTGAATGGGAAATAGATAATGATGCAGTCATCAACCTGAAGAAGAGACAGATGACTTTCGAAGGGAAAGGAATGAGATTCATAGTCCCATTGGACCCTTCTCAAGGAGAGAGATACACAGAGCCAGTAAAAGATGAAGACTAGGATGTTTTGGATCACATCTACAATATCACAGCTAAGGAGGAAGATTCTGTTGATCCTACTACCGAAGGTATCATGGATTGGCAGTGCAACAGCTCCTGCATGACGGATTCAGATAATGGGTTAGAAAACTGGCAGAACAGACTTTATGAGCTGCATGGACATAGCTGTGCCAGAATTACCAAGTCTCTCAGATGGCTTGGCTCACAGACATGAACCTTACCTATTTTTTATGGTTCGACAGACCCAAAAAATTTATTGTGCAATTCTCAGAACAGGTACCAGACTCACAGAAAATGGAGACTCTGGATTCAGCATTCAGAGCCACAGCAGCCAGATGGTGGAATGGTCATAAGAAGTACATTCATAGTTGGGAAGCATGCCAGAAGTCCCTTTACCTACGATTTAGGGACCAACCTTAGGTGGTCCGAAGCAGGTTTAATGGTAAGACTAGTCTTCAGGGACATTTGGAGCAATGCTACGAGGCATGGAAGCATGTACCTCCTGAAGAATGGGTACATAGGTTTGTGCATACCCTGGAACCCATAACAAAGAATTGGTATCTAGAGGTCGAGCTTCGCCACGGTACTCTAAGGTGGGATTGTCTTGTTGATATTTTTATGCTGACATTCTCTATTAATTAGGTTTCTCCTGCTTTGGACGCAGCTATTAGGTTGATTCATACTAAAGTATTTGATGATCAAGAAATCACAGAATATCAACCTGATTGGAAGGTACAGGAAGCCAATGCAGTAGAATGTTATAACCTCGCAATTGACGAGGATGACGATCCGTGCAACATTAATATTCCTGAATCAGAATGACACTACGAAGTGCATGGACCAGCAATAGAGGCACTTGAAGTGACTCAACCCCTGAAGATGTGGACCGTCAACATTGGGTCAGAAGAAAACCCTAAGTATGCTACCATTGGAGATTATTAGGATGAAGAAATGGTAAGAAAGGTGACCCAACTTATCCATGAATATCAGGATCTCTTTCCAATGAAGTTCTCAGAGATGAAAGGTATCCTTGGGGATATAGGATTGATAAATATCCCGTTGAAACCTGATGCGAAGCCTGTGAAACAGCGCCCTTATAGGCTGAACCCTAAGTATAAGGAAAAACTCTGAATGGAGCTGGATAAGATGCTTGCTGCAGGAATCATTGAGCCTGTTGAAGAATCTGAGTGGGTTAGTCCTATGGTGGTGCAAGAAAAGAAGACTAAGGGAGAAATCAGAATCTATGTCGATCTGAGGAAGCTGAATGATACATGTTTGCATGATTATTTCCCCACTCCCTTTACATATGAAGTTTTAGACAATGTGGGAGGTCAAGAAGTGTACTCTTTTACTGATGGATTTTCAGGTTACCATCAGATTCGAATTTCTCCAGAAGATCGACATAAGACAACCTTCGCTACAGAAATGGGATCCTTCCAGTATACAGTTATGCCCTTTGGATTGAAGAATGCACCTGCCATGTTTTCTAGAGTAGTCATCTCTGCTTTTAAGGAATTCATACATAAATTCTTAAAAGTTTATTTTGATGATTGGACTATCTTTGGGTTAGTAAAAGACCACATAGCTAGTCTAAGCCTTATGTTGGATAAATGTAGACAGTATCAGATTTCCTTGAACTTGATAAAGTGTATCTTCTATGCCCCTTTTGGAATTCTGCTAGGTCACATTGTCTGTAAGCAAGGACTGATGATGGATCCTGCGAAGATAGCCATTATCATGAACCTGTCACCCCCGAAGTTTTTCAAACAACTGCACACTACGCTTGGTCATACAGTTTATTACATGAAATTTATTAAAGGATATGCTCAGATAACAGCCCCTATGGAAAAGCAGTTGAAGAAAGATATTAAGTTCGAGTGGACACCTGAGTGTCAAGCAAGCTTGGATATTCTGAAGGAAAAGATGGTAACTGCTCCTATCTTAGTATTCCCTGACTGGAATAAGGAATTTCATGTGCATGTCGATGCATCCTCCATTGATTTGGGTATAATATTGGCCTAGTCGGGTGAAGGTAATATTGATCACCCCATCTCTTTTGCAAGTAGGAAATTGTCCACGGTAGAGCAAAATTATACTACGATAGAACAAGAAGGTCTAGCTATGGTGTATGCATTGCAGAAGTTTCGACATTATCTGTTAGGATCTCATTTTAAGATGTTTACTGACCATTCTGCTTTGAAGTATTTGGTTAACAAGCCTGTGCTAGGTGGAAGGATATGCAGATGGCTGATTCTGTTTCAGGAATATGACTTTGAGATCATAGTCAAACTAGGAAGACTGAATCTAGGTCCTGACCACTTGTCGAGGCTCGAGTCAGGAGAAGACCCTATCAGCTTGGACGAAGGTCTTCTTAACGCCCAGTTGTTTTCCATCCAGATGGTTGATGAATACTTTCAGGATATTGTTCAGTATTTGTCTACAGGTTTTCCACCCGTCGAGATGACAACACAGCAGAAGAAGCAGTTGGTGGTTCGAGCAGCTGACTTTACCTTAATAGCAGGACAACTATATAAGATGGGACCAGATCAAATACTACGCAGATGTGTCCTAGAGCATGAAAAGCCGTTAATTTTGGCTGAGGCACATTCTGGGGCAGCAGGAGGCTATTACGCAGGAAAATCTACAGCACAAAAGATTCTAACAGCCGGATTGTGGTGGCCCACAATTCATAAGGATGCAAGATAATATTACCACAGCTGCGACATTTGTTAGAGGACAGGAAAACCATCCAGGAGGGATGAGATGCCTCTAGTTCCGTAGGTAACTTTACAACCCTTTGATAAATGGGCTATTGATTTTGTTGAACCTATCAATCCCCCTGCAAAGAAATCTGGAGTAAGATACATTATTACAGCAATTGACTACCTTACTCGTTGGGCCGAAGCTCAACCAGTCAATACTTGTAGTCCTGCTACAGCCGCGAAGTTTATCTTCGATAACATCTTGTCAAGATTTGGGTGTCCTAGAATTCTTATGAGCGATCAAGGATCACATTTCTTAAATAAGACTATTGAAGTATTGACTGAAGAATTTCAAGTATATCATCATAAGAGTACTGCCTATCATCCTCAAGCAAATGGAACTGTCGAAGCTTTTAACAAGATCCTTGAACACGCTCTAATGAAGGTTTGCAATGCTAACAGAAATGATTGAGACCTTAGAATCCCAGCAGTACTATGGGCTTATAGAACCACCTGTAAGAATTTGATTGGCCATACCCCTTTTAGGCTGGTTTATGGACAAGAAGCAGTCATGCCCATGGAGTACATTGTACCTAGCCTCAGAATATCTTCTTTTATAGAGATGGATGACCAAGATATGATGAAAGAAAGGATGGCAAAGATACTAGAACTTGAAGAGGACAGATTCATTGCAGGGTTCCAGCAGCAAGTTCAGAAAGCTAGAGAAAAAGCATGGCATGATAGACACATCAAGAAGAAGCAGTTCCAACAGGGTGATATTGTGCTCCTATATGACAGCAAATTCATGAAATTCTCGGGTAAGTTCAAGACACATTGGAAAGGACCATATATAGTGCAGAAAGTTACTGATGGTGGCACAGTCCAGTTAGCTAAATTAAATGGAGAAATTTTACCTTCTATGGTGAATGGAAGTAGGTTAAAGAAGTACAGGGACAAACCAGGACCCCTTGATCAGGAGTAACAGCATGAAGGACAGTCTAAGTACCAAGAATAGTTGAAATTGGGTACTAGACTATAATGAAGCTGTTCTCAATGCTACGAAGTGTTGAAGACCGTCAAAGTCTGAAGGTTGAAGTTTGGTTGCCATATAGGTCAGGATGGGTCCAAGGTGCATATTGTGTCGAATGTTCTTGTCAAGGCGAAGCTGAAGTTAGTAGTTATGTCGGAGATTAAAGGTTTGTTGCAGCTTAAAATGTGACGGATGGGACAAACTAGACTTGGCGGCGCCGGTACGTGAACTGCCCTCATTGCCTGCAATAATGAGATCTTGGGAAAATCTGGCACCGTGTGGACAGGATTTCCACCACTCCATCAGATTCAGCATCATTAATGCACCATGATGACAGATTCTATTGCGGGATTCTATAAGAAGCCACACCGGCCTGTGACTCCTGCATTGTGCACATCTTTGAGTTTCTTCAGTTAGCACTATGTCGAATGACTGTGAAGTCCAGAAGTTATTATGAGTGGTCAGGGAGAGAGGTCTGCTGAACCTTCTGAGTAATCCACCTGGTAGCCATGCTCGACCAAAGCACGAAGAAAGGCAGAAGTTCACTCTAAGGGGTCAGAAGAAAGGCAGAAGTGCGCTCTAAGCCGCACAATGAAAAGCACCGGTCTTCACAGAAAAACTCTGAAACATCCCAAGATGTATCCTCCTGGTTTGGCAAAACCACGTCGGTTGTTTGTCTTATGTACCTTGACACATAATTCTGGGGACCCTAAGTTGTGGATGGTCAAATGTTTGGCAAGCATATCGAAGGATGGGGTTGTTGATAGATCCAGAAGGCCTTAACCAGCATATTACAAAGGAAAGGAACAAGCAGCCAACAACCGCATGTATGACTTCAGCAAGTAGCGCACTATGTTTCGCCAACAAGATTCTACCACTAGAAAAGCAGCTGAGTGTCCCGGGACGAGCCACTGGTGAGTCTTAGGGGCTTTTTGGGGTGCACACCCTAATTGTCCTTAAGATGGGTAAATCCACGGAGTTACGAGAGTTTGTAAGCGAAGGTATGACTCAAAATAGTCTTAGGGGTGTTGGGGTTGAGTAAAAACCTTCTTTTGTAATAAAATCATGGTTTAAATCCAGGGTTTAGGGTTCGGGGTGCCCATGGTTTTGTAATAAGTACACTATAAATAAGCACTCTTGTAAATAATTGAGGTTAGGCTTTTGGATGTAAGATGAATTGATGCGAAGCTAAGGCTATTTTTGTAAGAGAAGGTTAATTCCTAGCTATGTGCGTGGACAACCTCTGCAGCTGTGTGCACAGAAGGTTTTGGGTGATTAAGGAAATCTGCAGCTGTGTGCGCAGAGGCCTGCAGCTGTGTGCGTGGATTTAAGGGATTGAAAGGATCTGCAGCTGAGTGCGCAGATCAGAACTGTGATTTTAGTAAAGAGTTGAATAAAACACAGTTCTGTGGACGTAACCCCTAAACTAGGGGTGAACCACATTATATCTGGTGTTGTGGTTCTTTGTGTTGTTTTTGTTATGTTCGTTCATGCATTGATAAATATATATCTGATAAATAAGATCACTGCTAACTAAATAACTTCACTGTGAATTCCCAGTAAAGGGTTATGCAAGTCACTGTCTGTTTATTTAGATGCGAAGTTATATATGTGAATGTTGAATCGTTGTGTATATGAATATAAGTTTTTAAAGGCTAAGGTACAGTATCCCTCTTCTTCTTACAGAAACCTGATTCTGCGGCATCCCATAGTTGTTTCGGGTGAGACTGCAATATGTTCGCAGGTTGTTTCCGAAAGGGCCAACACTGTGGGTCTTTTGTTGGTGCGAAGTTAATGGTATAAAGCTCGGGTCTGCCCTATAGCCCAACAAAAATCCACTAGATACACACCCAGCAGCAGCACTCATACCTCAGCGCCAATCAAAATTTCCCCTAACCACTACAGACCGGCAACCAGAAAACCCATCGACGGAAATTTTGACTCTTACAGGTACACAAGTACAGCAGCAAGCAGAGAAAAAGAATAAGAGAAATAGAGATAGAAAGAAGAGGGACCATCAACCACAAGTGATAGTGGTTCACATCAGCCAACTTGGGTCGACCACTGCAGTCGACGCAACAAAGCTGAGGAATGGAGTTGAGACAACTCTTGGAAACCCTGGACATCAAAGCAAAGACAAGGAGCTAGAATAGACACAAGGATCTCGACGACAATGAAAGGGAACAAGTCAATTTCCTAAACAAATGTCAAAACCTTGCGCAGTCTGTGATACGAGGACCAGCATAGGTCGACACCGACAAGCTGCTAGAGAAAGCGTATCAGTTGTTTGAAAGCGTGGTGTCCACATTACAAACACAGATGCAGAACAAAAGAGAAGAGAAAAAAGAAGAAACAACTCGACTACTGATGCAGCAACATATAGCTTTCTCCAAAGCTTATAAATTGCTTCAAGATCACATGGAGGATTCGGTCATCACAGAAGGAGTACTACATGACTGGCCTGCTTATTATGGGCAAGTCTTCCAATAGACCCGACAGACCCGGCAAGAAATCCAAGCACTAGAGAAGAGGAAGAGCATGGAAGAATCACTCAGAAGCACTATCGAAGATCAAATCGTGCTTGAAACAATGAAACTACAGAAGCTCGAGCGACAAGCACACCAGTGGGTGTAGCAGGTAATTCCGAGCTTGGACAAATTAGACATCATCTGCTCGCAGATGAAAAGACTTTTTGAGATAGTAGCAAAAAAAGACCATTTTATGGGTCGCAACATGGAAAGGATAGCATACTTTTCCATTGAAGAGAATATGTCGACATTCTCAAGTCTTACAACATTAACCATTGACATCTAAAAAGTACTGCAAAGTTGGACAAAATTTCAACATCAGCTGGCAGTGACAGCAGAAGCAATTGTGGAAGTTTGTGTCTAGAAAATACTAGCTATCAGACTTCACATCCCATAAAAGGATAAACAAATAAATAACTACTATAGACAGCCAAAGAATTTTTGAGTACCTCGCTTGTTTCTTCGGGATGAAGAACAGTTTTGTTCGTGGGGGAGATGTTGGAGGAGCTATTCGACTAGCCGACTAAGTCGATTGGCCGATTCATTAAAGATTAGGTCAGCCACCTAAGGTTGTGTCGATTGACAGAACCGATAGGTAGTTATTTGTAATTGTTTTGTAAATCATATAAATTAGGTTGTTGATCCAGATAAGAACTTGGTTCAGTTCTGTGTATTGTATAAACTCTTCTATTATAATATAATCTATTATTCCTACATCTGTGTTCTTGTCTCTTGTCTCTGATATGTCTGTATGCTTTTAAATTTGTATTATTGGTAACCCTTCTTGATCTGTGAGATTACAACAAATTGCAACATTTATCCACCTTACCTACCTCACCAACATTATTGCAAGGGATTGTAAAAACTACGAAATAAAGTGAAGTTTCTACTTGGCCTTTTCCACAAGAAGACAAGATCAATCTGGAATGCCTCTCATTCAATGAGGGAGGGACATTAGAACCTGAATATTACCCGTCACCAAACTTAGATTCTTTATACATCCTAGAGTTCAATGAAAGATCTCGTGATGTAACAAATGAAGAAGAAAACATAGAATACATAAGTCACATTGAAATATGGTTCCAAGAGGGAATCAAGCCACGGTACCATCCTCTTCTTCTATGTTTATTGCTGCTAAATCAAATAGCTCGATTGATTCTTCATATCTCGGTAATCACTGTAGTATTTTCCTTATATGTGGATAAAGGTATATTTCTAATTTTACTTCGAACATGGTTATATTGGAAGAATTCATATACTTGAATTGTTTTCTTTCTTTTTAGTAGAATAGGATAGTATGTAAATATATTTTTGTTTTCTTAAATAAATAAGAGTTACTATAGGTGACTCTTTTTCTTTCCATAATGTTATATATGTTTTTATAAATAAATATGAATCATCTAACAAGTGGTTTTGCGGTCTGATTATAAGAATTTTTATCTATAAGCAGCTCATGGAGTATCATCTAAAAGACAATTTATGATCATAAGATATATTAAACCTTTCTTTAAAAATTGCAGCTTATAGTGATAATTAAAAAACAATTTTATGTACATCACTCTTAACCGTTCCTTTTATGATTCATATATTTTTTTATATTTCGATTCAGACATGTATATTTCTGATTTTCTATTTTAAACAGTTGCATGATAAGACTTACTCTCATTATTATCTTTTCTGAATCTCACCTTATACCTATGGATTACTAGTTTATCCTATACTTGTTATCAAAACTTGTCTCTTAAAATATCTTTGTGTGATAACTCGATAGTAGGTGGAATTTTTGCCTGTGGGGAAGATTATTTATCTTTCACAAAGAAGAAGGATTGTAAGTTCAAATAACAACTTCAAGTTATTCTCTACACGATCTATGATTAAGGCCATTATGAAAATTACTTATAAAATTGAATTATGTGTTTTAGTAGGGCTTAGCACGCTCTAGTACTAATCGTCTTCCATATACTTAATATCATTATACAAGGCAAAACCGCCGGGGTACTAAGCAAGAATGCTGGTAGTGGGTCAATGCTAAGTAAAAACTTAAAATAAGGAAGCTCAATAAATGCAAGTAAACCCATCGAGGTACTGAACAGGATCACTGGAAGTGGGACTATGCTTTCATGGTACAAAGATAAACATGTCAGGGTACTGAATAGGCCTGCTGGCAGCAAGGCAATATTGGGTAAAAGAGATCTGGTTAATGCACTACTATGCACATGATTCGAAGAGTAATGATAAATATGAAGAAAATTTCTCAAATTTTATTTCAAGGCCGATTGTTTTTCATGTCATTTGAGAATCGCTGTAAGTTGGGATTGGAACTAGCTATATACTTCAACAAATACCTAGGATGTCATTATCCTAGAAACAGAACCCATAGCTATAAAATCTCACACACTCCGAGGTAAACTCAAAATATCTTATGATGACAATATATCTTTAAAATAAGGCAAGGATGACTAGCTTTTCCTATGTCATGCTTTCAGTTATCTTATCACCATTTAAGTGGTATTTCTAAGCATTGTTATATTTTTTCATGAATATACATATCTGAATCATTTCCATTTACTAGTTAGCTTTTCTTTTTACAAAATAATAAAACAGCATAATAGCACTCTTTTTATATGGAACAATCGAATCTTGTTTCTCATGGCTTGACGACATGCCATACCTTTGGTTTGGGGGGGAGGATTAGGAAAAATTAGACTGTTTTTATTTTCATTATTTATGATAGATCTATTATCTCTGACAAAATGATAAGTGTTTTTCAGAATAAATTAGCAATGGAACTTGGTTATAGCATGAAGTATATTTTTACAGAAGATCAATATGGAGGACTATATGAAGGATCGAAGGATAATCCAAATGAAATACACATGATGATCTAAACTTGGTGATATTATAGCACTTATGACTAAAATTTGCTAACCAAATTCTGTTTTTGGCAAATAGTTTTTACCTCCATGAGAATGCTTTGACCTTAAAAGGTTTTTAGTTATCATTTCACTGTTAGTAACCCTATCCTTTCACTCAATCATGTATGTAAACTATCAAATAACTAATTTTATACCTTTTGTGTCATATGTTCAACTTGTCCAAAGTTTTACTTTGGACATGATTGAACTAATTATAAAATTTATGAACTCACTCATTCATGCATATGCTTGTTGCTGGCTCACACTTCAAAGTTCGCTTTGACAGTACGATCTCTTATATTTTTCTTTTCTCAGTGTATTAAATTGAGCACATAGATCTGTGGACAAACACACAACTCACAAAATAGATCACACAATTTACTCAACAATTGAAGAAATGAAACAGTGCAAAAATGGCTTGCAGCTGTGAGATCTTTCATTAATCAAATAATAATTAAAATGAAGTACAATGGCTTTAATAGCCACATGAAATTCGAATCCACATGAGGAAATTCGAATTGATAGACTCTACTTGACTGTAGGAAACTAAGACCTTGTCTAAATCACTATCGGAGGACGCAATAGTTAACTAACCTTGTCTAAACCATAATCGGATTTCATCGGAGCTCTAAAACACAAATAAAGTGTTACATTCAGTGTTGACTAAGGCTAACTGACTATGGTAGGTGAGAAATGTGCCCCTCCTAAGTGCAGTCAAGTAAACCTAGCGCTAATTGAATGTAGAGGACTAGAACTAAATGTAACTAACCCTTAACTTAGCTTAACTAGTCATCAACTAGACTAAACTAACCTTGGTTGGTTTTGACACTCCCAGTGGCTCCTAAATTGTAGGAATTGGTCTAGGAGGCTCCTAAACTGATGCAATTAAGTGCAATCAGTGGAAGTAAGCCTCAATTAGTGTTCCCCACACTTTAGTAACTGAAACATGTGCCCCAATTAGGCCAAGTGGACCCAATGGTTCTAATGACTATAAATAGACTGGATGGACTCCCGATTTAGACATGAATCCTTATTTAGACATATGACCAAATTTGGACAAGGGGGGATTAATAATCCTAACACCCCCCCTGAATGCTAACTTGGACAAACTATGGGCCCTGGTAACTAAGACCATAGGTCACCCATTACATCAAATAAAATAAAGTAACTGCTTAATACAAGGAGTTGGGGAAAAAACCACATGGGAAAAAAATCCCCCCTCTATCTAAGTAGGTAGAATCAAGTCTCAAGTTTGAAAATTTTGAAAATATGTTGCTTCAATATTCATCTCTGTGAGGTAGCAAAGTAGCATGCATGGTGTGCTGTGCACAGGTATTCTAGGGCCTGGCATGTAGACTTCTCCTCATTCTCCAAAAATGATGATGGAAGGAAGGAGGAATCATACCTTTGTCTCTTGCTGAATGAAGAGGTGTATGATCATATCCATTCTTCTAAATGTATTGAGACTGATCCCTTTCCATATAGAATCTTATAAGAAGTCTATTGCATCTCTCCGAAGGAGGTAAGATTGCATGGCATAGCGCAAGGGTATTTCCTTTATGAGTGTCAAGTGAGTTTCCAGTCATCTTCCTAGCTTCCAGTTTGGAAGTAGGGACTAAATCTAGATCTGAGCCACCCTGAATCTCAATCTCAAAAACTGATAAATATGGATTTGCAATACTAGTAGAAGCTATAAAAGAAGTAGATGCAATGATTTTACCTTCCTTTGCAAGTGGCTGCTAAGAGTGCACTGGTTATGAAGGAGGCATGAAATGTGAGAACTCATATGCTTTAGAAGCATGATTTGCAGTACCCTTTGCTATGATGCTCTTAGTAGAGATATATGTGATCTCTATTGAGTCAGTATGGGTCATCTGATAGACAAATAACAGGTTTCAATCTAGGGAAGGAACAAATAGGACATCTTTGAACCTTCCATGTTCAAGCTTGACATATCCCTTCCCCTTTGTTTTGACTTTACTGTTATTTCCCATCTAAATACTAGGACCATCAAAGGATTGAAAAGAAGAGAATGATTCTTTGGATGCAGCCATATCGTTGGAAGCTCCAAAATCATTGACGAAGACATGTGCTAATGTGCAGCAAGCCTTCAGTGCATGGCCTTTCCTTTAGTATTCTTCATATTCTTCTTCTTCAGAGTCATCCTTCCTTGCGCTAGCAGGTACAGAAAGGTTATGTTTCTTCAAAAGAAGAGTCATTTCATCAAGTTTTCTTCTCATACAGGAGCTTTCTGAATGAAAGCCCCTTCCACAATAAGAGTAGAGGACCTTTCCTTTGCCCTTCTTCTTACTTCTCTTTGAACCTGAAGGTTCTTTTGACTGCTCTTTATTCATAGGAGACTCATCCCTTTGCTTCCATTTTTCATTTGCAACCTTATCTCCTCTTGTAACCAGAGCTAGATCTTTGGAAGATCGAATGATCCCCATTTGGATCAATTTATCATTCTCAAAAATAAGAGATTGGATGAAGGCATTAAGAGTGGGCATCTTCCAATTTGGAGTAGTGAGCCTTACTGTTTGGAAGGTGGATACAAATACTAAGTAGTCTGCATTGAGCTTTGTGAGAATGTCAAGGATGAGCTGATATTCATCCTTCTCCACTTTGCATTGCTTCAACTGATATATCAGGTTCTTGAACTTCGTGAAGAATTCATTCAGTGATTTGAAATTTGATGGATTAAGAGTGATCAAATCATTTTCTAGCTGATGGATCCTCATCTCATCATGCTTATCAAATAAGGAGGTAATCTTGTCCCAAACCTTTTTGGGAGTCTTCAATTCTTGGATGTGGAATTGAATATCTCTAGAGACTGACGAGAGTAAGCGTCCATGGGCTTCATCAAGCCTATTCATGTACTTAGCTTTGTCTTTATTTGAAGTTGGCTCTGCCTCTGTTTCTTTTATGAGTCTGAAGAGCTGCTTGGTGCGGAGCATTACCGCCATGTCTTCCTTCCACTGGTGATAGTTGAAGGGAGTGAGAGGCTCCACTGGATGAGCCATTTTGAATGTAGTAAGAAGGACTGAGCTGCTGTAGTGAATGCAGTGAAAAGAAAGGGTTGCTTGTAGAGAATGTTATAAGAAAAGATGATAACCTGTCACACAATCAAACATAAAAAGTAAGGTCTACAATCTGCACTTTTGGAATTTCCTTCACACCCAGCATAGTTGATCAAGCAAGATTGATCAATAATTTCCTAACTAGGGATATTAAGTGGTAAATTCTCCGCTTCTGGTGCAGTACTGGAAGGAGAAATTTGCTCAAAAAAAATGATCCAGCTAGAGATCTGAGGAGGAGAGGTATCTTGTCTACTGAGGCTCTGATACCATATTAAATTAAGCACATAGATCTATGGACAAACACACAACTCACAAAATAGATCACACAATTTACTCAGCAATTGAAAAAATGAAACAGTGCAAAAATGGCTTGCAGCTGTGAATGCTTTCATTAATAAAAAAGTAATCAGATAATAATTACAATGAAGTACAATGGCTTTAATAGCCACATGAAATTCAAATCCACATGAGGAAATTTGAATTGATAGACTCTACTTGACTGTAGGTAACTAAGACCTTGTCTAAATCACTATTGGAGGACTCAATAGTTAACTGACCTTGTCTAAACCATAACCGAAGTTCATCAGAGCTCTAAAACACAAGTGTTACATTCAGTGTTGACTAAGGCTAACTGACTATGGTAGGTGAGAAATATGCCCCTCCTGATTGCAGTCAAGTAAACCCAGCGCTAACTGAATGTAAAGGACTAGAACTGAATGTAACTGACTCCTAACTTAGCTTAACTAGTCATCAACTGGACTGAACTGACCTTGGTTGGTTTTGGCACTCCCAGTGGCTCCTAAATTGTAGGTATTGGTCTAGGAGGCTCCTAAACTGATGCAATTAAGTGCAATCAGTGGCAGTAAGCCTCAATTAGTGTTCCCCACACTTTAGTAACTGAAACATGTGCCCCAATTAGGCCAAGTGGACCTAATGGTGCTAATGACTATAAATAGATTGGATGGACTCCCGATTTAGACATGAATCCTGATTTAGACATATGACCAAATTTGGACAAGGGAGGATTAATAATCCTAACAAAGTGGGACCTGGCATTTCTCTAGTTTCGGGGAATGTTGAGCCTCATTTTGTTATCATTTTTGGCATTAAAATAACACATTTAAATGCATATTTTATTATCTTTCATGTATTTTATGTCATGCAGATCGTTATTTAGCATGAGGTAAGAACAAATTTAATATTTATCCAACTTTGGTTATTAATATCATTTTTATGATTTTATTAGCTCAAATCTATATTATTTAAAGAATATTTGATATATTAATTAATATGTGTATTTGTTTGTAGGTTATGTAGTATGTTTGGACAAATTAATAACAAGTACGCATTCAACTTAGCATTCAGACCGATCTGTGCAATCGTCGTCTAGCTCACCTTCCAGCTTTCCATCCAGATCGTTAATCAGTTTGCACACTGTCCATAACCGATCTCAAGTATTAAACATTGAAGCAATCTGCAAACCGTTTTGTTGACCACGCCGCCCAGGTGATAACATGATCAGCAGTTTAAAAGGATAGTCGATGCATTGATTTCACCCAACACCAAGCTTCTCACTTCCCACGTGTTCAAAGGGAGGGAGGAATGACTCCAGTCTAGAAGGATCAGTCGTGGCCTCCTCTACTTAACCTCTGAATTATTACCAGTCTACGCGCTTTGAAGAATAAAACGACCTTCCCACCGTGTGCTCTTATTTTTTCAACACCACACCATCAGTTGCACTAAGGAAGGGGCTGCATGCCACATCACACATGCTAAGGAGATATGTTCACGTTGAAGAAGGAGCTCTCATTCTAGAGACTCGCTACTTTGTATTCTTTGCTTCCCAACACGTTGCCATCAACCACGCCACGTTCACATTGAAGAAAACCAAACTTACGCCAAAGAAGGAACTAGACTATGCATTGTCATATAAACAGTTAATGTTCATTATAATCGGCTAAATTTAGAGAGAATTCGACCACTAAATGGTCGACTTTCTCAAGCTCTCATAAACAGTATATAACCACCTCCATTTAAGAGCTAGACAGTGGATAGTTCCAGTTTTATGCATGTAATTTGTCCCTAAGCACTCTATAATTTTGTTCCATATTCTGAACAAAAAGTATATACATTCTATTGTTCATGGTTGTGTTTGTGTAGGCGTTAGACAGGCATCCCCTGATTGTTGAGAGGGCCCCTCAACAACCAGTGGCTTCCATGTCCGTACGTGTTTTTTTTATTTTCTCTTTCACAGATAAGTAGTTTTGTTTTAATTTGTTCATGTGATTACGTTACTATAATTGTCCATTTATCTACTTTCTGTGATATTTTTTGTTGTAGTTAATGTAATTTACATTATGTTGTTAATGTAGTCTTTGCCTATAGAATTAGAGAGACTGATCATGTGTAGTTTGTTTTTAGTTTTCCTTTTAGTCTTCTCTTTCAGTTAAATGCTTAATGTTATATTTACAGATAGATAAAACTTAGTTAGTCTTAGGTCTGATTGGTAGTTAGAATTAGTTTCCTTTTAGTCTTCATTTTGTTTTATTTTATAATAGAAACAATCTCTTCATACTCATAGATTAATAATCCCTTTTGATTGTTTTAATTATTAATTAGTTTAAATTCTGTCCTATCTGCATCTTATTTTCATATGCACAAAATCAGCTGATAATAAGTCATTTAGGTCTATTTTATTATTTTCTGTATACAGCTTCTTATTCGGACTGTGTGTTTGGACTGTCATTTGGACCTTCCTTCTAGACTGTCGTCCAACCTCCCATCAGACCTTTATTGTTCTTAGTTTATTTTTAACCTATTTTTCAGTTTTATTTCTTTGGATTTTTTAATTCTGTTATGTTTTGGTAATTAGTTAATACTTACATCAACCTCTAGGACCTTAGGTTAGATTATTTTAAAAGTACTTATTAAAATCCATTTTTGTATTTCTTTTTAATCAAAGCATGTTTTTTAATTTTATTTGCTTTTTTTGTCTTTGATTTCCTCATTTATCATTGCTGTAATATCTAATAATTGTATCTCTGGTTTAATTCACCATTGTTTATATTGAATTTAGGGTTAGACATGTTAATTTTCGGAAAATACATCAATACTTTGTAGATTGATACTAGCATAGGATTTATTCCTTTAATTCTATGTTCACTAAATGATGCTTATAGGCTAAAGAATTAGAGAAGTCTTCGTAATTAAGTTTTCTTTATTAAGTTTTCTACTTGCTTCTTTATTTATGTTTTCTACTTATTCATAAATTAGACCTTTCTCAGTTTCTAAAGTTGTTTATGAAAGTTTTCCCATTCTTAGATGAAGAAGAAGAAGAGTTAATTAATGAGTAGTCTAATATTATCCTAGTATGATGTTTTGCTTTAATCACATTAATAATTAAATTTTTAGGAGTTTGACGCGGTTTTTCATTTTGAAATATTTTTCAATCTTTTGTTTATTAAAGTATTTCTACAATGCCCTAGGAACCCCTCTACCTTCACATATATTTTGTAGCAACTCTAAGCCTACCAACCCCGGTCAATAATTAAATATTAGGTGTATTTAAGATAGTAGAACACACCCAAACAAAGAGTATACTGATGCTGTTGGATTGAAGTCTGGTATTGAGGAAAAGTTGAGTGAGTTTTGTGAGCAAAGAGTTTTTTGTGTGAGCATTTGAGTTGTGTGAGTGTGTCAAAGACCTTGTGGTGTCAAAGCTACTAACATAAGGATTTCATTGTAGATTTCTCTTTTCATTTTGATTAATACAAAGTGTTTCCCTTTCCCATATATTATTTGTGTGAATATCAGTCATTTATTATTAGATTCCTTGATCACTAATATGGATTGTCGATCTATCTTTTTACTCTTATCCCATGTCTTGTTTCTAATTATCCTTTGCAGTTATTATAGATCGTATGAAGGATAGTGAAACAATGGCCAAAGTTTCCATATTTGAGGAAAAAGAGTTATCTTTCAAGTAGATTGATTATCTAAGGAGAAGATATACTGCTGTGACTTTTTGTTCTAGATTTTTACCATGCATACTAGAGGAACAAGCAGTGTCCCCACTGGTTGAACTATTCCTACAAACAATATGCTAAAGTAAATCACTCTAGGGGTAGGTAATCCTTAAAGGAGACTTATAGCACCTGGTGACCATGACTAACCATACATCACATAGCATATCCTCATGAATTGATACAACACAAGTCATATGGTCTTGATACAACACAAGGTCATTCTTGATACAACACAAGAATCCTGAACTTAATACAACATAAGTTTAGTACTTGATACAACACAAGGTCCTGATCTTAATACAACATAAGATCATAGTACAAGCATCTCCCATAACCTCAACAACTTAGTTTGATACAACACAAGCTCTTAACTTAATATAACATAAGTTGATGAACTCAATATAACATAAGTTCCAGAATTGATACAACACAAGTCTCATGGAGAGGTTTTTGAACTTAATGTTATACCAAAATCATGTCACCATCATGTCATAAGACATTTGACATACCTACTTTCCCTGAATCCCAGCTTCTAGAGTGGAAACTAAATGGTTTTTCATCAATCTGTCATACAAATTCCTTGCACCACTCATGCCCCTTTATCTAGGAGCGGTACCCCTGCTCACACCACCTTTCATTCGTTGTCCACAAGCGGTGCCACCTCCCATTGCCCTTGGTCCATAGGTGGTTATTACCAGAACTGCTCTATTATAGAAGGAGAAGCGCAGTACCCTGGGTAAAAAGGGAAAAAGAGAAGTTTCTCGAGGCTTCTAAATGATAAGCCTCGTGTACTGCCTTATCCCTACTATTGTGGGTTGGTTGAGCTTGAGATCCCTCATCCTAGGATCTTAGAGGCCACGTCACCCACTAATTTCTCAACCATCTCTATCCATTAAAGCCCTATAAATATGAGCTCATAGCCATGGTTGAGGGGAGAACATTGAAGGTATTGTTATGTTGTTGGATTGATTCTTGGCCCAAGATCATTTGGAGAGAGCATAGAGAGCTAGAGTCGGAGCTTTTGGGGATGAAGAGCTCATTTCATGGAGATGCATGTCAACACTAAGGCTTGGTTGTAAACTTCTTCATATTTCTAATGCAAGTTGATTTTTTGTCCCATATATATTGCTGATGTTTGATTTTAGATATATATTTCCAGATTCCTTAGTCACTAGCATAGATTAGTAGATCATATTTTGGTTGCTTTGATCTATTTCATGTTGAGCCTGATTGCAAGTACGCAGGTGAACTATCAATGCCTTGTATTCTAGATATCTACAGCGTCTAGCGTTATCAGCCTTGGTGATCTATTTTTTCTGGATCTGAACCATTTAGACCAGTGGAACACCTTGCTGTCTGTAGGAGGTGGAATATTCCAGCTAACAAATCTAGCGACTCCGCTGGGGAATGAAGTTGTGTATCAGACGTTCTGATCTTCCTCAGTCTATAACTCTTGTCCGAATCCAAGCTCCTTCTTCAACTCTCTTCAGTTAAATCTACTCTCTGACTAACTCCATCTGGGTTTGAAACCTCCAGATCTATTTAGATCTGAGTCATTTTGGTCTTTTATGCTCTGTTTCCATACTCAATTCAATAGTATTTTCCTTGATCTAGTCTGTTTTTTACTTGATCCATCGTTCTTCTTGTGTTCTGGAACTTTACAGGGAACCACACATGTTTTGTTGGCAAGGAGCGGTGCCACCGCTTGTGTTCTATTAGCAATACACGGTGCCACCACCGAATCCAGTGAGCAAGAAGCAGTGCTACCTCAAAACCACCTGTCAGCAACCTCATCTGCGAGGTGCCAGGTAGGCCCTGTTCTAGGACTTTGTATTTTCATTTTTGTGTGTTTTTGGCTTACTTTTTGATGAAAATGAAGTGTGTTTTTGAAAAAAAATGCTCCCTCATGGCCATGAATTGTGTATTCTACAGTCGCTTTGATTGTTGTACTCTTTCTGCATTCAAAGAGAGTCTATGTTTCTTGCATTGGAGTTTACATTTTTTTCTTTGCTTGAAACCTCTTGCTCCTTTCTGTAGATATTATTCATTGGAATTGGAAATATACATTTCATTTTCATATGTAGGCTTCAGTTTGTTTTAGACTTGGAATGCATGAGTGATCCATGTTGTTTTGAGTCTTTCTTTGCTTGGGGTGATTCCTGTTTCCTTTTGCATGCTGATTTTTCCAGTGCTTGGTAGGAAAGATTGGTTCTTTGTTTCCTTATCTGTTTCAAAGAGAAGTTTTAGTTTTCTCCCTCTTTTGCTTTATTCACAAGCTTGTTGAACAATTTTCTTCTTGTTTAGTACATGATTGTTTGAAATTCTAGATCTTACTCTCATTGAGAAGAAATATCTATTTTCAGCTTTGCGTGCATTAGAGTTAGACTTGTTTGGAAACGTTAGTGAAATCATCTTTCCATTAAGTTTTTATGCATCTTTTTCAAGCATGAAAAGATAGGAAACATTTTGATTTATGTTATATGTTCTCTAGATCTCTTTCTTATTTGCTTTAAACTTTGTTTGGGGTGCATTGATATTTCACTTTTCGTTTGAAAAGGTAGAATTGCATTTGCATTTGGGTTTGCATTTTTGGGAAGAAAAGGAAATCTCTCTCCCTCTCTTAGGTATAATTTCATTGAAGAGGAAAAATTGCATTGTCATATAGATCAGGGTGCATCTTCTTTAAATTCAAGTTTTCACTCCATGGTTCCACCTAAACGCACAAGATAAAATTAATGGTAGTACTAGGTTAAAAAAATTTAGCAATTTGAGTGATAAGTTAGAGACGTGTTTGGGCGTCTTTAAATGTAGGAGTTGTCATTATTTGTCAACATTACATCCCGGGACTCGTGTGGTTCTTCCACATACCATCGGTATATCGAATGGCCTTTCATGTACCCTTGAGGTATATAGAAAGGTACTTCATGTACTCGATTGTATATCGGAAGGCCCCTTGTGTACGGTAATGCATTAGACAGCACTACTACCAATTTGAGCTCCCTCATACCTTGCGTATATTGGGAGACCCTTTTAGGAATCCTCAAACCATCTGAGTTATCCTTTTGGCCTATCCTATGAGGTTCCTGACTCTTATCCACTCCTTTCACATGTTTTCTTGTTTCTTTTAGTTTGAGTAGTACTTGCTTGTGCGTGGTATTTAGGGGGTTATTAGAGAGTTTAGAGATGGCATCCTCATCTGGGACGACCAC
>LPNX010159026.1:93910-134093 GCA_001517045.1 Pseudotsuga menziesii | reverse complement strand
AAGGTGTACCTTTTGTATTCCCTCCAAGTGAAGGTATTGGTCCTCCCTTTATTGCCACTCTAAATCTTCCTGGGTTAACTATAGGATTACCGGTCTGGCTATTTAATCCAGTAATTACTATTAAACCTAATGTCTCAAATGTCACCTCTCCTTTGGGAGAGGATAGACCTCAACCTAATCCCTCTTCTTCTTCGTCGGTTGTTGTTCCACCCCTTTCTTCTTCTTCGCTTGACCAAAGCTCTACGGTTAGTAGTCAGGTGGATAAGAAGAAGAAAAAAGGGAAGGGTAAAAAGAAGAAGGATAAGAAAGAGAAAAAGTAGCAACCATCTACTCTTGATGGTGTTCGTTCTACGAGAACACTCAAAAAACCCAGGTTCCCTTGTAAGCTTTGCAAGGGGGACCACCTTCTTAAGGAGTGTCTTGGTTTCTCCCATGTACAAGAAGAGTGGTCTAAAAGGTCCAAACCATCTGTGTCATCAACCTCTGATCATCATGTTGATGATACTCCCTCAACCAGTGACCCATTGGTAAAAGGTCGTAAGGGTACAGTCTTGTATCCTTGTTTGATATGCAAGGCTATGCATCGTACTTTTCTTTGTCCAAGCATGGATGAAGCTTCGCGTTGGTTGGAAAATATTACTGATCATCAACAGGTGATTCCAACAAGTGATAGTAAGTTATCCCTCGACCCCCCACTAGTTGACCAAGTGGTCGATTCAGATTTATCTGTGGTTGATCCCACTCTTCCTTTGGAGAGTGAAGTTAAAGTGGTCGAGTCAGTGTCATTTCTACCCGATCCCACTCTTTCATCAGAGAGTGTTAAGATTGAAGTAGTCTCTTTCACCAAATATTTGTCTTGTCCTTCTCTTCCAGTAGAGAATGAACCAAATCCTGCTGAAGTTTTTATGCTTCATTCTGATTGTTCTTGACAAGAGGAAATTTTGTCTGTTTGGACAGAACCCTCTACAAGTAATGAGGTTATTTCCTTTGACTGGAGTAACCTAACAGAGTCTCGTCTTCATTCGAGTGTTCCTTTCCAAATAGTTGTGAATGTTACGACTAGGCGGATACTTCGCACTATTGTTGATGAAGGGGATTCTGTTAGTATTCTATCCTCAACTGCTTGGCAAGCTTTAGGTTCACCTCAGCTTGTACCAGCCACCGATCAGATACTGGATTTTAATCACAGACCTACCTCACCTTTAGTGACCCTTCCTTGTTTACCTGTTACATTAGGAGGAAAAATTGTTTGTATCGATGTTATGGTGGTCCAAGGTCCTTTATATTTCAATTTACTCGTTGGACATGATTATGTTTATGCCATGAAGGCTGTTGTGTCCACACTCTTTAGAGTTATGCATTTTCCCCATGATGGGAAGATTGTGACCATTGATCAGCTTTCTTTTGTTACACCTGACCATCACATTACTCCTAGTAATCAGACTGCCCTGAATGTGTCGCATGTTCTTGTGGTTCCTTCCCCTTCTTCTAGTTAGCTTCTTCCCATCATAGGTAAAATGGGGGGCATGGCTCCAGCCTCTAGACATCATACTGGAGTTAAGTTGTTAGCTTCTTATGTAAGGGGGAAACCTACCAACCTCTAGATATCATGTTGGGTAGGAGCATGTTTAGAGCATAGTTTACCCTGTGGTTTCAAGCTCGTTAAAAAATAAAACCACTCCTTAAGCATAGTTTATGCTTTTGGTTTCAAGATTGCATAAAAATGAAACCATGTCTAGAGCATAGTTTACCCTGTGTTTTCAATCTCGTTAAAAAATAAAACCACTCCTTAAGCATAGTTTACGCTTTTGGTTTCAAGCTTGCATAAAAATGAAACCATGTTTTGAGCAAAGTTCCCATTCTATGTCAAGCTCATTAAAAAATGAAACAGCACCTGACCATCATGTCAGGTTCTAACGATCATGTCAGTTTTCCTTAAGCATAGTTTACGCTTTTGGTTTCAAGCTTGCATAAAAATGAAACCATGTTCTGAGCAAAGTTCCCATTCTATGTCAAGCTCATTAAAACATGAAATGGATGTCCTTAAGCATAGTTTACGCTTTTGGTTTCAATCTTGCATAAAAATGAAACCATGTTCCAAGCATAGTTACCTTCTGTTTCAAGCTTGTGTAAAAATGAAATAGATCCCCTTCCCTTGAGTCAAGTCTTCACTTTAGTGTTAGAACTTGAACCTTCTTTTCGCCTTCCCGATTCTCGTTCTTCCTACCCCCCTGGTGAACATTTTCACATTAGTAACCAGGTTTTTAGGTTGGGTATGGAAGAAGAATCGTCCAATGAAATGAAGCTTGGGGGCATGTCGAGCCGCTAGAAATCATGCTGGGGGCAAGATTCCAACCTCTGTATAGCATGTTAATGGAATTTTTCAAGCATAGTTTACCCATTGGTTTCAAGCTTGCGTAAAAATGAAATCAATCCTTGAGCATTCTTTCAACCGATCTTCGAGCTCGTTAAAAACAGTAAGATGGTGTTGAGCTTACTTTTCATTTTCCGTGCTCTGGTTAAAACATGAAAAGTGGTTTGAGCTTATTTTATTAATTTTTCGTTCTCTGGATTCAAACATGAAAAAGGTTAATGGAGTTCTCTTTAAACTCTTTTCAGTCTCCCTAAATATGAAAAGATCATCGAGCAATCTTGTCTTCTTCATGCTCATTAAATTATTTGAAGAGTCATCCATCTGATGGTAGGTTATCTCTTTTTCGGTTCGGATAGGAATTTTTATGAAAAAAAATCACTCTAACCAATCATCACTGGAAGAGTTCTCTAAGGTATGATTTTATACTTTCTCGGGCCTTAGAGACTAAATCATACGAAAAAGGACCCCCATGGAGTTCCTTTCCATATTCGTTCAAACTCTCTAAACATGAACGATACTGAGTTTTCTTTCAGTGGACTCGTTAAATTAAACATTGAAAGACCCGTTTTGGGATCGAACCCCTCCTCTCTCGGGTTCATAAAACATATGATAATGGACTTGTCTTTCGATAAGATATATGGAGTGTTTGTTACCCTCTTTGAACTCGTAAAACCGAAAAGAGGCTCTCATCAATCACGATGGGGGGAATGGGAAGAGAATCATTTTGTAAATAATGGCAGTTGTTTGTCGTTACCTTTGAACATGGCACTTGTCTGCACAATCATGTCAGTCAATTGGGTATTCATCTGATCTCTGTGATGATCCACTTTCATGAGTCATGTCAATCCTTTGAGTCTTTCAAAAGAATTCATTGTCCACTGTTGCATTGTGTATATGTCATGTCTAGTCATACTGCCAAGTCATTTTTTCGTGCCGCCTGATGTTCAAAGGGGATCTAAAGAATTTTTACGTCTGCAGTCTACACATTCTTTGTGTCAGTATCTTTGAGTCAATCATATGGTTACTACATTCACATCATTCCAGAACTATGTTCTGAGTTTTGTGTCGTCGATGTGGGACTCATCATGGCCCTTGTTCGATGAGACTATTCCCATCGACATCAACTCATCATCTGAGAAACAGTCTTAGAAACAATATTTAGCACCTTGAGATCTGTATTCCTTCATGACAGATTCTCTCGCTCTCGACATACGTTCACATAATTGACCTTTGATCGATAGAATTGACTAGGTGTTCGACATCAGGACATCTATTTGCACTCAGTAGATTGTACTCAGGTACCTTAGGAATCATTGACATTAATGGTGATCCCCCTCGCACTTGTTAATGGTTCACATCATTGGCCGGTAATCAAGTGGTTTCTACCATTTTTTACTTCAGATCATTGTAATCACATGGACAGAATCGTACTTTGTGGAAGACAAGACGAAGACCCTGGGCATTTGTTTAAAAGAGCTCATTGGCTTTTCCCTAGGTTGCGATGGAGTTTTGTATATCTAGCATGGATCCACATTTGTATGGTCATGGCTATGCTCAAATTTGCATCTATATGACATAGATCTATGTTGTATGTCTGGTAGCTATGTCCAAGTTTGATTCCTCTATCACATGGATCTACATTGTATTCTAGTAGCCATGCTTGTTTATTCCACTCATGGATCTGCCTTGTGTTGGTCTACAGCTATGAGTTTGGTTACTTGTGTCTATGAGTCAACATACTGATGTAATACAGATTCCTACTTGACTGCATACTCCGATCGAGCCGATATTTTCATCTCCTGCCGACGACTTGTTCTCAAATATCTCGTTTATTGTATCACTCTAAGAGTTGTGCTTTGGGGGGCATCCTATTATACCAAAATCCTGTCACCATCATGTGATAAGACATTTGACATACCTACTTGCCCTAAATCCCAGCTTCTGGAGTGGAAACTAAATGGTTTTTCATCAATATGTCATACAAATTCCCAGCACTGCACATGCCCCTTTATCCAAGAGCAGTACCCCTGCTCACATTGCCTTTCATCAGTTGTCCACAAGCGGTGCCACCACCCATTACCCTGGGTAAAAAGGGAAAAAGAGAAGTTTCTCGAGGCTTCTAGATGATAAGCCTGATGTACTGCCTTATCCCTACTATTGTGGGTTGGTTGAGCTTGAGATCCCTCATCCTAGGATCTTAGAGGCCACGTCACCCACTAATTTCTCAACCATCTATATGCATTAAAGCCCTATAAATATGAGCTCATAGCCATGGTTGAGGGGAGAACATTGAAGGTATTGTTATGCTATTGGATTGATTCTTGGCCCAAGATCATTTGGAGAGACAATAAAGAGCTAGAGTCGGAGCTTTTGGGGTTGAAGAGCTGGTTTCATGGAGATGCATGTCAACACTAAGGCTTGGTTGTAAACTTCTTCATATTTCTAATGCAATTTGTTTTTTGTCCCATATATATTGTTGATGTTTGATTTCAGATATATATTGTGAGATTCCTTAGTCACTAGCATAGATTAGTATATCATATTCTGGTTTCTTTGATCTGTTTTGTGTTGAGCTTGATTCTAGGCACGCAGGTGAACTGTCAAAGCCTTGTATTCCAGATATCTACAGTGTCTAGGGAGAGTTATCAGCCTCTGTGATCTATTTGTTCTGGATCTGAACCATTCAGATCAGTGGAACACCTTGTTGTCCGCAGGAGGTGAAATATTCCAGCTAACACTTAATACAACATAAGTTCCAGACTTGATACAACACAAGTCTCATAGAGAATGACTCTTGATGTCATACATTTAACACTCCCTCTCGATGCAGGAGACATTCTCTTCCATACCAAGCTTATCTCAGAAGTGTATGAACTTTGTCACAGATATAGGCTTTTTCATCACATATGCAATATGTCCATCAATAGTTATCTAGTGAATTTTTACAATACCTTTCTGGACCATAGCTCGAATGAAGTGATACTTCATTTCTATGTTTTTCGACTTGTCATGAAACACATGATTTTTGGAAATATTTATACAACTCTAGTTGTCACACCTTATCATTGTAGGCTCTAGCTTTTCACCGAACAATCCTTCAAGTAGATTTCTCAGCCACAATGATTCTTTTTAAGCAGTACTAGCAGTAATGTACTCAGCCTCTATGGTGCTCTGGGAAACTAAACCCTGCTTTCTACTAGACCATGAAATCATAGAAGAATCCAAGTTGAAACAATATTCAGAAGTGCTCTTCTGATCGACAATGTTGCCACCCCCATAAAAATCAATATATCCAAGCAAGAACACTCCTCCATTGGAGGAATACCTGATTCCATAATAAATTGTACCACATAGGTATCTCAAAATATGCTTACCTACAACCCAGTGTATGTGTCTAGGATCGGTCATGAACTGACTCGAGATGCTAACTGCATAGAAAATGTCTAGCCTCGAGCGTATTAGGTACATCAACGAGCCAATCAAATGTCTATATAATGTGGGGACCACTAGATCCGATCCAATCTTAGTCTCATGCATTTTCCTCAAATTGGAATCCATTGGAGTATTTATGGATTTACAATCCAACATGCCAAATCTACGCAAGATGTCCACATAGTACTTCCCTTGAGAAAGAAATGTCGCATCATTCCTCTGCTAAATATCAAGGCCTAGGAAGTAATGCATAAGACCTAAGTATTTCATATCAAACTCTGAGTTAAGATACCTCTGACACTCAATAATCAGTATTTCCTCTCAAGTGAGGAAAATATCATCCACATATAGGACTAGTAGTAGAGGTTAGTTTTGCACTACTTTAAATTACAAGTTTGAATTGGCATCACTCTTCAAGAAACCCAAATTATGAATATAACTATCTATTCTAGCATACCAAGCTCGAGGAACTGGTTTTAACCCATACATGGATTTATTCAACTTGCACACATGGGACTCCTTCCCATGTATCACAAAACCCTCAATATGTTCAATGTAAACCTCTTCCTCAACCTCACCATTGAGGAAGGCATTCTTCACATCCATCTAGTGAAAATTCCAACCCAATACTGATGCAAGTGAAATAATAGATCTAACGGTAGTATACATGGCCATTGGAGCAAAGGTATCCTCATAATCAACACCCTCTTTCTAAGAAAATCCATGGGAAACAAACATGGCTTTTTACTTGTCCACATTTCCATCTACAGCATGCTTTATCTTGTAAATCCATTTGGAATTTACAAATGACTTCTTCTCAGGTATGGGAACAATATCCCAAACATCATTCTTTAGAATAGAATGGTTTTCCTCTATTATAGCATCTCTCCACACTTGCTTCCCCGCAACCTCTTCATATGATGAAGTCTTTGATTCATTTATGTTTCTCATCAATGAAGCATACCTTGAATACCTATTAGGTTGTTTGTGCTCTCTGTAAGTGCCTACTGGTGCTCCATTATTCGCAACATCTATCAATACATATCAGCACCATGTTGACCTCCTATTTGAAGGATGTTCATCAAACAATTCAACTGGTTCATCAATGACAGGTAGATCTGCATGCTCTATTGGATTCTCCCTCTGAACATCAAAAGGGAAAGAATCATCATCATGATCCTCTGATATAGAAGCATCGGCATCCTTTGTCTCTAGATCGCATCCAATCTCTTTTGACCGCTTGATTGTTGCCTCCTCATGGAAAGTCACATCCCGACTAACCTCAACATGTATCTCACCAAGTACATATATTCTAAATTCCTTGGAGGTCTCACTATAGAAAAAAAAAGTTCCTTTCTTTCCAGAAGGTTCCATCTTGGTTCTCTTTTCTTTTGGAATGTGAATATACATAGGACATCCAAAAATATGAAGATGTGATATGCCTGGTTTCTCACCAATGAACACCTCTTCAAGTGTTTTCTCATCAGGAATTGCATTTGTAATTTTGTTTGGTATGTACACTGTTGTACTGGTAGCTTAACCCCACAAATAAGCAAATATATCATGAGCATGTAACATGGCTTTTACAGCCTCACAAATAGTTACGTTCTCTCTCTCTGCAATCCCATTTTGTTCTGGGTTGTAAGGAACTATTAATTGTCTACATATCCTTATATCACCACAAAACTCATTAAAATAATTTGATTTGAATTCTCCACCATTATCATACCTTTGGGAACATATATGCCTACTTGTATGATTCTCAACTAAGGCTTTATACTCTTGGAATTTACTAAAGGTTTCACTTTTGTCTTTCATGAAGTAAATCCAGGCCTTACGGGAGAAATCACCAATGAATAAAACATAGTAGATATGCCCAATGAGGGATGGGGAAAACATGGGTCCACATACATCTGAGTGCACTAAATTTAAGAAACATTTAGATATAGTATGGATTCTAGGAAACTTATTTTTAACATACTTTCCTAAAGCATGACCTCTACAAAAAGTGTCATGTTTAGAAGCAAAACTAGGCATACCTTTCACCATTCACTGCAAACCGGGGAGTGCTTTGAAGTGGAGGTGACCAAGACTCCTATTTAAAATATCACATGGGTTGATAGTATGATGTGTCATAGCTTCAATATACTTTCCTGACACCTTGTAAATTCCTCCTTCTCGAATCCCAATGACAATAGCAGTATCAATGTTCTGGTTTTTTGGCCATAAGTATGCTTGATTCTCCTTGAATATGAATCGGAAGCATTTATCTTCAAGGAAAGAAACAAAGAGTAGGTTCTTCTTTAATATAGGGACATAAATAATGTCCTCCACATGTAATGTGTCTCCCAAAGTTAGCTGGAAGGATATGGATCCAACTTCTTGTATTGAGTATGTGGAATTGTCTCTCAATTCTACCATGCATGCAAATTGTTTCTCTTTTAGATTAGAGATTTTGCCGTTGTATCTCGACATGTGATTTGAAGCACTAAGTTCAATCAGCCATTTATCTTCTCCTATGATGAGAGACTCGGGTGAAGTAGAGACAAGGTAATACTCCCTCCTTGTCTTTTTCTCTTATGGTGCATCTTCTTTGGAAGTTTCTTCAATAACACTAGAAGCATGAAATATTCCTTCTTTAGTTTTCTTCACATGATAATCCCGTACAAAGTGTCTCGATTTGGACAGTAAAAACATAGAAGCTTTGATTTTTCAAAACCTTTATTGATCTCTTTCTTCTTTGCACTTCTTGGGAGTGAATGGCTTCCTCCCTTTCTTGGTTCTAGCCATGAGAGCTAGATTCTCCTCCTTAGTGTGCACCACTTTGTTCTGAATGCACCCTTCTTCTTGAATGAAATCATGCCAAAGAATTTCGAATTTTTAATCCTCGTCTCTTCCATTTAACACAACAATAAATGTCTCCCATGAGGCAAGGATCCCATCGATGGTGGTTTGAAGAATATCATCCTCATTCATCTCCACATCAACGCTTGCAATTTGATCCTTCACCTATGAAATATTTGTGAAGAATGAGGCTACAATCTCATCTCTTTCCATCTTCATGTTGCACAAATTTTTATTCAAATCCCTCTTTTGAGTAGGGGGATTCTTTTCGTAAATATTTGTGACTATGTCAAAACACTCCTTTGTCGTATTCAATGGTGTGATCACCGACATGATTTTGTCCTTCACGGAGTCATGTATGATCCTCTTTTACTTTTCCTAATTCTTCTTGTAATTGGTTATTCATGCATTTGTAGTAGGCTCTTCGATGACAGTGGTCACAAAGGAATAAAGATTATTCTTTTAAATAATGTTGATCACTCTCGCCTTCCATGTGTTGAAGTTTGTTGTGCCTTCAAATCATTCTTCTGGTTTGATGGATATTGATTCCATTGCTTCAAGCTCTTGATCAATGCTTCAAGATCCTGCATAGGTTTAGAATGTTTGCACAAAACTAATCTCTTTCACACCCTTGCTCTGATACAATGTCAAAGTTTGAGAAAATATGAAGATACTTGAACTTTAAAAAATTTTGATAAACAAATCCAGTGCATGTAGATCTCATAAAAAAATTCAAACACACAAATTATTCAATCCATAAGATACATGATGTACCCTGGGAAAACCCTCCAAATCCAGAGGATGAAAAACCCAATAAATAATCCTTTGAGTATGATAGATAATGACATATAATGATTCTACAACACTTGTAGATTGCTTGAAAAAATATATCTAAGCAACAATAGAGAATAGAGATCATATGGAATATTGTCATAGCCTTTCCAAGTGCATAACACTCTAATAAAAAGCTTATTCAGTCATACAATGAGAATTATTGAATGGTTGCATGACTTTCGGCACTGTGAACACATTGTGCATTGTCCACACATTACCTATTGGTCCTTCCTTGACTTGGTTCCAAGTTGTCACCTCGTAATTATATCCCACAATGAAGATATGCACTCTCCATTAATTCATTGATGTCAACTACCTCTAACTGAACTGAATTGAATTGAACTACAATGAACTGAATTGAACTGAATTGAATTGAATTGAATTGAATTAATTGAATTGAATGTGAACTGATTAACTAATTGATTGACCATTAGTTAGGAGTTTAACTCAATGTCTTCAGTGCTTGACAATTAGTGCCACTCACAACAAACACTTTGCATAAATCAAGGAATAAATTCCTTAATTAACTGAAACTTGTTTTCCACAACTTAGACTTAACTGATGTCTATGAAATTTGAGATCACTAGAGGTCTAGCATGGGAAATTTGATCCTTACTCTATCTCCGTGCTCATCTCATTTATCATTTAGTTAATTCTGCATTGTTCATGAGTGTTTAATTAATTAAATCATTTTTAGCATATCATGCTCAAAAGATTGTTTCCAACCTATGATCATATGTATTACCCTGGGTCATATAGTCATATGCTAAAGTAAATCACTCTAGGGGTAGTTAATCCCTAAAGGAGAATTATAGCACCTAGTGACCATGACTAGCCATACATCACATAGTATATCCCCATGACTTGATACAACACAAGACTCCTAAACTCAATACAACATAAGTTCTGAACTTGATACAACACAAGTCTCTAACTTTGATACAACATAAGGTTTTGATCTTAATAGAACATAATATCATGATATTAATACAACATAAGATCATAGTACGTGCATCTCTCATAACCTCAACAACCTAGCTTGATACAACACAAGCTCTTAACTCAATCCAACATAAGTTGATGAACTTAATACAACATAAGTTCCGAACTTGATACAACAGAAGTCTCATGGAGAGGTTTCTGAACTTAATACAATATAATTTGTGTACTTGATACAACACAAGGATCATGGAGAATGAATCTTGATGATGTACATCTAAAAATACAGCTCATGGGTTTTGTCAAAACACCATTTAGTGAATAGAATCCATGAATTTATCAATAAGATCTCATCAAAAACTTAGTATTTAAACTTTAATTTCTCCCTATAGACACTTATTCCAACCCATACAACCCCAATGTTTTAACCAAGAGCTCTAGTACCACTATGTAATGTCCCCATCCAACATTCCATCATAGGGTCGGTAGCTACGAATACCCACTTTAAAATTTTGTATCACAAAATCCATTATATTCAAATCATAACTAATTTATTGACCCCATGAGTGACATAAATTAAATAATGCATGTGCACGTGCATGTTAAAATGCAGCAAAACAAAAACCAATTCAAACACATACAATATATATATATGACAATTTTCATAATAGAAAACAATAATATTTTTTTCATATTGATAAACAATGATAAGCAAGTGTCTTTTAATTGAAGAAGATCTAAGAAACTAGTTGTGTCAAAACATTTTTTCACCCAACCATAGGTATTAGATGAAGATACCACCCCCAATCCAAGCTATGAAGACACCAAGGAAAAGGAAATAGATACAAGATTCCCTCTCTAAGTCCAACACATTTGTTCTCTTTCTTAACCAATTTTCTCACCACATAGCATTGAAGCCATCTCATTTAGGAATCCAAATCATGGAGCTCTCTTCCACTTCCCCCATGTAACACAATGAAGGTCTACCCTTTAGTTGTTCAACAATTCCTTAGAACACCATTCCCTTACAGTGTGTGCATAAAGAGTCCAAAATATTGAATGCTTTCAAATATAACTTATGAAATCAATTCATCTCTTCTCAAGCATCAAAAGAGTATCAAACGTACAATGGTTAAAGGTTCCTAACTTACCCAACCTCTATGCTCACTTACAATGATCATATTCACTCTTTGTCTGCACTTTTCTCTTCACAATGTTAGTTTTGGGTTAATTTCTCAATATGGTAATTGGCATTGGAGAGAACAACGTGACTTACTACATAAAGCATGGACTATGAAGGGAGATCGAGTGAGATTCAAATTGAAAATGAAAGAATTAATGAAAATACCACTCACATTACTTATAACCATAGAATCAATGACTCTTGCAATTATCATAGTAAGTATATTCAGCCCGTGATTCTATAAATACATGAGAAGACTTTCCCATCAACCTCTCACATGCAGTCAATGATTGGATTTGATAATTCAAAGGAAGTAAATGGATTATTTAAGGCATAAAGAAGAAAATAGATGAATTATTAGACTAAAGCTTGACAAAAATTGATTTACTTTCCCATTTCTTCTTCCCCTCTACTGGAATCATAGCCCCTCTTATAGTGCTCTTTACTTAGCCATCTTGGATCATTATATTATTTTCTAGCTTAATATTTACATATCTTTGAGTCATCATGACAAGCCTAATATGTGTTCCTTCTAGGTATTTACATCTTACATGCCTAGCCATTCACTAGTTGAAATCCTTTGCCTTGAGCTCTACACTAGGGATATTTAAAAGCATATTTACATCATTTATATAGTATGATTTAACGCATTCCATGGGTCAAAATTGGGGCATTGCAATATACACATATATTTCTTCCTTGAAGAAAAAACTCGTACCTTGAGAAGAATTTTCCCACCAACCTCTCACATTGTTATAGCTCAAAATGACACATCTCTTCCTATGACCACTTTCCTATGTTTTCGTCACATGTCGACACTTCCATGACGACACTTCATGAAAAGTCACTGAAAGTCACTGAAAAAACACCTAACTTGGAGGACCCTTATCTTGAGTTATGTAACTCCGTTTGACCTCATCTCTACATTGTTGGAAAGATATTTCTGTTAGATAAAACTTTCAAGCAGACACCAAAGTATGAAAATGCCCAAAAACACCCTAAAAATGAGTTTTTTGTGTGTACATGACTTTCCTTAAGGAAAACCCACGTACGTAAGCGAGTTGCTATATATAATAGTCGTGTACGCCTTATATACGTGACTTTTCTGCATTGCAACCCATGTGTATTCCTCGTGTACATGACTGTTGTTTCTGCAACCCACATACGCCTCTTAAAAATGTCAAAAAACATTCTTTTGAATTTCGGGTAATTTGGGTAGTTATGCAACTGACTCCTTTAGTTGTAACTACTTTGTCTTCACCCCTAACTCTTCCTTAAGCATATAAATAGAGGTAGGGAGGTCCATGAGAGGAGACTTGAATCTTTGCATTGTTATGCTAGAGGATTTGGAGCTCTCTTTGCCCACACCTTTTCCCTAGAAGCTTCCTCCTTGTGTTGCAGATCTTGGAGGCTGAGTTCCTTGGAGAAGAGAAGCAGCAGAACCAGATCAAGGTTTCGTGAGGTGCTGAACTTGAAGAGAAGGTATACTTGTACTTGTTTTCAAGATTAATAAACATGTGATGTCCTTCTTGTTCCCAAATAATTGTTCAATGTGTGATTGAAAACTGTTTATGATCATATGATGATGTTAACCATATCATTATTTCATGTTTATTTGATTATCATTTGTTTATATGTGGTCATATTGGTTTGAGGAAGGTATAATTCGTTTGGCGGGTCTCTTGGAGCAAGAGGAGCAAGAAGAGGATTGAAGGGTTGCTTGGATCAACCTTCATTTGGCTAAGGTATGAACCATTCCAATCTTTGAAACTTGCTTATATATACTTGTAGAACCATTTGCATCCACCTTTCAACCCCAGTACATTGATGGCCTCTTAAACCCTAGCCATAGGATACTTTCCTTTACAACAAAACTGGTGACTCCACTGGGGAGAGCCTTGTCTGTTTGGGGTTTCTCTTTATTTCTTTCAGTCTTTTGCATTGTTTTAGGTCCTTCTTGCCACTTAGGAACACTTTATAAGTCTGATAGAACACTTCCCCTGCCTCCCTAAGGCATTGTTTGACCTTTTTGGGGATTTTTTCCACCCATACACGACTTGCAGACTGAACAGTCGCGTGTCTGGTTTGGTACACATGACCTTCTATATTGTCAACCCACGTACGATACGTGACTTTTCAGTTATACAACCCATGTGTGCTTATACATGCAACTTGCTGTATTGTCAACCCGCATATGACACGCGACCTGTCAGTAGTGAAACTCGCGTATGCCCCTTTAAACAAGGTTTTTCCCTCTTTTGTGATTTTTCTTCTGTTTGAAGGTTGTTTGGTAGGTATTTTGGTGTCCTATGTAGGTGCATGACTCCAAGGAGTTAGTGTCATCCCTTTTGGTTGTTTGTTATCTATGTGGTAAGCCTTTTTATAGCATTGGGGTTTGCTCTTTGCTCTTTCCCCCACCTCCTTTGCTTGGTATGATTTTTGGCTTATGTTTCTGGTCAACCTCTGTTAGTGATCTTTGTTTGAGTTCAGAAGCTTGTTGGTGTTTGTTTCCTTCTTCTTTTGTTGGTTAACTTCACCATGCCAAAGTATTTGACTTGTCTTTTATGCAAGCCTTCCTTCCAAGTAGGGTTTATACTGACTTTAGTTCATTCTAGAGTTTGTTTGGTGGTTGTATAGCAGAGTTCCTTTTGCTTTGTTCTTGTTATCTGCATAATTTTGTTTGTAGGTAGTTTTTCTTTTGCATTTATTAAAGAAAAATTAAAAATGAACATATACTTGTTTTTGCTACTTTCCCCCCCACCTCCTTCTTTGGCTTGACCTTGTTGGACAAGGTACTGAGAAGCCTCTGTTTGTAGGTATAGATTGATTCTTGGGACTTCCTGACCTTTGTTTATGTCAATCTTATTGTTCAGTCTCTTCATTCCAAAGTTGTTGGCTTGTTTACCTTTGTAAGCCATCCTTTCAAGAGAGGTTATATCCAACTTTAGGGAAACCTAGGGTTTGTTTGTGGGGTGTAGAGTAGTTGTCTATTTGCTTTGCTTACAGTACTTGCTTGCATTAGTTGATAGCCTATTTTTCTTTTGCATTTATAAAAGAACAAGACAAAAACACATGTTTGCTTTATATGCATGTAGATTAGTTTTTTAGTCTAGATTGCATGGCATATCATTGTTTTTGAAAAAATAAAAAAGAATTTGTTCTTTTGTGGCTTTCAAGTTTCCATTTGAAAATGAAAAGAGAATAGTTTTTGCTTTTTGCATTTCATATTTATTTGCTTAGTCATTTTGTTTCAAATTTGAGTCAAAACACCACATAAGTTTCACGCCATTTACCCTCTGACTAAAAACAACCCTTAAAATAAACGATATAATTTAAAATTATTAGTAAGTTTTATTTTATAGGGTCATACACCAACTAGCTCAGGCTAGACTTGTGTATTAGGGAGTTTCAACTCTCCACAAGTGTTTAAATCTCAGACGTAGTTGGTCAATCACTAGGTAAACCCTTTTCTGTGTTGATTGTATCTGGGAAGCTCCTCTCAAACGGGAGTTAAGCATGAGGCCACGTGGAGGCTTGGACTGAGGAGATAACCCTCTGATTCCTTGTCAAAGCGTAGACCAAGGTTTTTACGCATCTGGGGATTCTATCTTAGACAGGGTTTCGGGCTTTGCTACCCTGCCCATGCGTACAAACCAGGCTTGTGACTATCCCCCTAGACTGTCAATATAGTTAAGGTAGCCTTTAGTCTCTTTGACATCTAGGGTTCATACACAGGTACACCAGAAGGCTATTTCTGGTTGACCTTGGATGGGCTTGGAAGGTAACCCTGGTAGAAGGTGTGGGAGGGAGGTGGGTGATTCCTCCGCTTGTGCCTAAGAACATCTACAGGGACGCCAAGTAACTATCTATCATCTTTCTTTTGGAAAGTGTATCTTATACCTGTTTGTATGTTTGGCTTTATCAATTTTTAGTGAGTGTTGTGTGGTTTGTCTGTAATTAGTGTGCCTTTAGGTGTGTGCTTTGTAATTTTGGTTTCCTATCAACGTCAGACTTTGTCTCCTGGTTTGAAACTATGGCTAACACCCCTTCGAACACCAACCAAGAGATCCCCATGCTGGGAACTCCTTGTACTATTCCTCTCACAAGGAATGTTGGTCTTCCCTTGATGGCCACCCTGAATCTACCTAGATTCACCCTAGGGCTACCGGTGTGGTTGTTTTCCACTCCAACTGTCCTGAATGCTCCTTATGCTTCTCAAGTAAGCTCCTTATATCAAGGGCATCAAAACACTGCTTCTCCTTCACCTATAGTTGATTCTCCTCCTCCTTCTGCCTCATGCAGTGAAAGTATTGATACTAGTAACCAGCAGTATAAAAGGATTTAAAGAAGGAGGAATAGGAAGAAGGCACATAAGCAAGGGGGCACCCATTCAACCTCTGCAGGTCAAGTTGAACCTCACCAGCCAACCTCTGTAGTTCATGCTGGGGGCACCCATTCAACCTCTGCAATTCAAGTTGAACCTCACCACCCAGCCCCTATGGTTCATGCTGGGGGCACCTATCCAACCTCTGCAGGTCATGTTGGATCTAAGAACTCAACCTATACAAGTCATGTTGATCTTCACCATCCAGGATCTGTGGTTCATGCTGGTGGGATCCTTCCAACCTTTCTAGGTCATGTCCAATCCAGTCACTCAGCCTCTATAGGTCATGCTGAGGGCACTCGTTCAACCTTTGATGTTCAAGTTGAACCTCCCCATCCAACCTCTGCAAGTCATGTTGGATCCATCCACCCAGCCTTTGTGGTTCATGCTGGGGGCACACACTCAACTGCTGCAAAGCATGTTGATCCTAACCACTCAGCCTCTGTTGTTCATGTTGGTGGTTCCCGTCCAACCTCTACAAGTCATGTTGGACCCATTCTCTCAGACTATGCAAGTCATGCTGGGGGCAGTCTCTGAGCCTCTGCAAGTCATGCTAAGGGTAGTCTCTCAGCCTCTGTGGTTCATGCTGAAGACAATCCGTCAACCACTGTGAGTCATGTTGACACTGTTGACAATACTAACCATTCAAAACACAAGCCCAAGATTCCTTGTAAGCTTTGTGAGGGAGACCACCTTACTTATAAATGCCCTTCTATCGTCGATGTGCAAACAGTTTGGTTTCATGGTCATCCCATTTTTGAACATTCTAAATCTTTTCAAAAACCAACCTCTCTTAGTCAGGTTGGACCCAGTCACCCAGCCTCTGTATTTCATGCTGGGGGGAAACTCTCACCCTCTATAGATCATGTTGAGAGAAAATAGTCAGCCACTGCTAGTCATGTTGAGACCGTTGAGAAAACTGGTCGTTCGAAGTGCAAACTTAAGTTCCCTTGTAATCTATGCAAGGGAGATCATCTTACTCACCAGTGCCCTACTATCGTAGAGGTGCGAAGAGTGTGGTCCGAGACTCAAGAATTTCCTTCTCCTAACCACCTATAGTTTCTCAACAACCTACTCAACCTTTGGTTGATTAAGTGGTCGAACCAATATCAGATTTGGTTGATCCCACTCTTCTTTCGGAGAGTGATCCTGATGTGATTGAACCAATGTCATCTTTGGTCAATCCCACTCTCCCTTTGGAGAGTGACTTTCTCAAAGCGATTGAATCGATTCCATTGTCGATCAATCCCACTCTTCCTTTGGAGAGTGAAGTGTCTTCTAGTCACATTTTCTTCACTACCAGTTCAAAACTTATTGAACAAGGGGGCACTGAACTCGCTTCAGATCAACCCCCACCAAGCTCTCGGATTGCTTCCTTTGATTGGGATAGCCTAGTTGAGCCGCGCCTTCCTTCTAATGCACCTTTCCAGATAAAGGTCAAAGTTGAACCTTACATGATTGCTCATTGTATTGTTGATGAAGGAGCCTCAGTTAGTATTTTGTCTGCTTGTGCTTGGCGAGGCATGGGAGCTCCCAGCCTTGTGTCGACTACTAGTCAGTTATTGGTGTTTGATAGAAGAACTTGTATAGCCTTGGGAATTCTTGCTCAAACACTTGTTACTTTGGGTGGGAAGATTGTCCTAGTTGACTTCATGGTGATAGAATACCCCTTGGCCTTCAAGATGCTCCTTGGACATGATTATGTCTATGCCATGCAAGCTATGGTGTCAACATTCTTTCGTGTGATGTACTTTAATCATGGCGAAGAAATTGTCAGCATCGATCATTTGGATTTTCTTGATCCGTCTCCTGACCCAACTAGAGACCAGGTCTTTCCTTTATTGATTCCCAGTGTTTCTATAGACACTACCCCGCCACAAGTGAGCTATGTGGACTCATGTCCTTTGTGTTCAATTGCTACTGAGAAGCAACCTCTGTTTTCATGCTTACCTTCTTGGGACTTGGTCCCAGTAGTTGACCAGGTGAGTCATCCTATACAGACTGTGGAGATTTCTCTCCACTCTGTCGATCCATTTGAAATTTTAGACATGTGTCCTATCTCGGATGATCTCCTTCCTTCGGATGAAGTCTTCCTAGAGTCTTCGATACAGTCTGACCTTCTTTTGGATGTCGGTTCAGTTGTGACTAAGTCTAACCCTGACTTGCTTAATAAGCTTGATCTTTCTATTGATCGATATCCTTATATTGGTCTTGTTGAGTCTTCGAACTCTCCCTCTAATCAGCAAGTCAGTGATCCTGATGAGTTTGATTTTTCTTATGAATTTTTCAACTCTTGTGACATTGAGTTTGTTCCTACAGACTCTGTATCCCTTGTTGATTTTTTCTCTCCTTCTGAGGTTGATCTTATTGATTATAAACCCTCGGATCTTGGCACTATAGAGTCCTTTTTTGTTGATTCTGCCTTGACTACATCTTTTGTAGAAGATAGCAAAGTCACATGTGTTTCTACCATAGTGACCTGCATCAGATATTTTCTTCTGAATATGATTCTGATGTTGTTGTTTCTTGGAGACAGGATCTTTAGTTGGATTCACAACTGTTTACTAGCATTTTCTTGTTGTTCAAGATGTAACTGCATTTGCATGTGCCCTGCTCGCGCTTATGAGCCTGGTGTCGACTTTCACACTTTTAGTTGATTGTATAATCCCTCATCTTTGTTCTCATCGTTGCAAAGCCTTGTATCATTTTTTCTTTGCAACTTAACACCTTTTACCCTGAGGAGACATTCCCTGAGTGTCCTTATCTTGCTCACTTTCCTTGCATTATGCATAGGTTTGTTCCTTGAGCTTGGAACTAGTTTCTCCTGACTATGACACTCGTCTCCTCACATTTAGAGCATTATTTTTTCTCTCCTTCAAGCTCATTAAAAACAGTAAGGAGGCCACGAGTTGACTTTTCCGGACTCGTTAAAACTTCACGGGAAATATTTTGAGTTTCTTTAGGCCCAGGTATAAATCCTCAAAATAGACTTGACTGTCGAGTAAACCTGTCCATTCAGGCTCGTTAATAATATGTGAATGGGCATCCACATTGGTGGTAGATTATCTCTTTCTCGAACCATGTGGAATAATACGAGAAAGAAACACTCTCTTTTCTTCGGAATTGAGAAGAGTATTCTCAGGCATAGGTTTATCGCTTTTCCGGACCTGAGGGACTAAACTTACAGAAAAGGAACCCCCGGTATGAGCTTAGTTTTCTCTTTTTCATGCTCTGGACCAAAACATGAAAAATATTCTGAGTGTACTTTATGTCTTTGTCATGCTTGTTAAACCCTAAAGAACAAAGCATCGAGTTTATTGTTGTAAGCCCCATTTCTCATAATCAAATGGATCTTTCTGAGTGATATTTCCTTCCTTCACACTTGTAAAACTCAAGCTATATGTTGCTTTTGAAGGAGCGTTGGGTAGGTGGTAATTTAACCTTTTTTAGACCTTCGTGACTAAATACGAAAAAGGTGCACCTTACTTCTTTAGAAGCTAAGAGAGTTATTCTGTGGTTTGTTTTATAGTTTTTTGGCCTCAGGACACTAAATTGGACGAAAAAGCACCCCCTTGGAGTCTTCTTTGGATTTTTCAGACTCTCTAAACTATGAAACATTGTCGAGCATGTACTAGTTCGGGCTCGTAAAATCCACAAATCAGTGCTTTATCAAGAATTCTTCTTTCTTTTCTTCGAGCTTGCCAAAAATGAAGATGGTCCCAAGTTTGCTTTCTTGGACTCGTTAAACCTTTACAAGAAAGAGGGGAATGGAAGTTCATTCACATGTTTTTTACATCATGGCAACAAGTCTTGTTTCCTTGAACAAAGCACCGGTTTTGAGTCTATCAATAGTTGGGTCCTAGTATTTTGACCTTATCCCGATATTGAGTTTCTTACTCCTCCAGTTGGTCTCTTTTCCAATTATATGGGGAATCTATTAATGTCTCCTACATTGCAGATTTGTGTCATTGGTCCTTTTGTGTCAAAAGCTGCCTAAGTCACTTTTGTGTCATTCTCATTGTTCAAGGATTAAACCTTTGTCAACCATTCTATAGTTGCCTTGACCTTTTGTATTGGCCATTCCCTGGTATCAATTCATTACATCATGTCTTTAGTGTTCCTTGTCGTGAAATTCAGTACCAATTCCAGATCCAATTAGTCTTTGACTTACCTCGTGTTGGATGATGAAGGATGCCTTAATGCCTTCCTTCCAATGGATCTCTTCCTATCGACTGCAACACATCTTTCTCTGAGAATGAGATTTAGAGTTTTATGACAGTACCTTGGGGATTGTAGTTGCCACTAGCAATTTCCCTCACTATTGGGTAGTGGGAATACCTTAATGTCTCCTACTCGATAGATTCTTCAAGTGTTCGACTTCAAGTCCTTGTATTCACACTTGTTAGAATGTACTAGGTACCTTGGGGACCATTTTCATTAATGGTGGTTTCCCTCGCGTTTGTTAACGGTTTTCATTATTGACCGGTAGTCAAACGGTTTCCTCCATGTTCGACTTCAAGTCCTTTATTTGCATGGTTAGGATTCGTACCCCTTTTTGGGCGGTTTGGATTGAATACCTTGGGCTGACAGTAGCATCGTCATTTTTATATTGCCCAAGTTGCGCAAGACCTTGTTACACTTTACATGACATTTTGCTGAGACATAGATCCACCTTGTATTTTTGTGGCTCTGATCAATTGTCGAGTATGGATCCACCTTGTTCATTTGTGGCCATGACTCCTTTAGATTTGATATGGCGCCTTTTTGAATATTGAGCGACCATCAGTTATACATATGTTGGATCCGCCTATATCTTTATGGGGATGTTTTGTATATGGACTTGTATGTCCCAGAGATCAATTTTTCTGACATTTATCTCTCTTTCAGGTACCTTTGTTCGAACCTTTCAATCTTGGATTCTCTACTCTCTCCATATTCAGTTGTTTCCTTTATAATGTATTTCGGCTATCGTCTTCCCCTCTAACCTCATAGATTAGGGGGCATCTGTTATAGCTCAAAATGACACATCTCTACATGTGACCACTTTCCTATGTTTTCGTCGCATGTCGACACTTCCATGACGACACTCCATGAAAAGTCACTGAAAATCACTGAAAAAACACCTAACTTGGAGAACCCATACCTTGATTTTTGTAACTCCATTTTACCTTATCTATGCACCATTGGAAATATATTTCTATTAGCTAAAACTTTCCAGAAGACACCAAAGTCTGAAAATGCCCAGAAATACCCTAAAAATGATTTTTTTTTGTGTACACGACTTTCCTTAAGGAAAACCCGCATACGTAAGCGAGTTGATATATATAATAGTCATGTATTCCTTATATACACAACTTTTATACATTGCAACCCATGTGTATTCCTCGTGTACACGACTGTTGTTTCTGCAACCCGCGTACGCCTCTTAAAAATGTCAAAAAACACGTCTTTTGAATTTCGGGTAGTTTGGGTAGTTATGCAACCAACTCCTTCAGTTGTAACTACTTTTTCTTCACCCCTAACTCTTCCTTAAGCATATAAATAGAGGTATGGAGGTCCATGAGAGGATACTTGAATCTTTGCATTGTTATGCTAGAGGATTTGGAGCTCTTTTTTCCCACACCTTTTCCCTAGAAGCTTTCTCCTTGTGTTGCAGAGCTTGGAGGCTGAGTTCCTTGGAGAAGAGAAGCAGCAGAACCAGATCAAGGTTTCGTGAGGTGCCGAACTTGAAGAGAAGGTATACTTGTACTTGTTTTCAAGATTAATAAAGATGTGATGTCCTTCTTCTCCCCAAATAATTGTTCAATGTGTGATTGAAACTCTGTTTATGATCATATGATGATGTTAATCATATCATTATTTCATGTTTATTTGATTATCATTTGTTTATATGTGGTCATATTGGTTTGAAGAAGGTATAACTCGTTTTGCAGGTCTCTTATTATTAAGGTATAATTCGTTTTGTGGTCATATTATTTCATCCAAATTCGAACCCAAGGGTTATGTAACATTTTTGGAGGATGATGTGGTGTCAAATATCCTAGAATGAGCCAATTAATTATAATTATTATAGGATAGTAACTCCTATGTAAGAGGAAGATACCAAGAAGACAATGTGTGCCACTTGGAGGGAGATTGCATGCACTCTATGACAAGAAATGATGAACGATTCTATGAAAAATATGACAAATTCAGACCTGATTGTAGACCTATGACAAATATGACATGATAGGGATAAAAATAGACACCAATAGGGCACACTTTGTGAGGGAGAGTAAACCATTCCAATTGGGGAAAGAGTTGGAGAATGAAGAAAGAAGACAAGTGTCATAGGCGTTACTAAACCACTAAGTTGAGTTGGAAGAAGCCTATGGAGGGAAATTAGACCTTAGGAGGCCTCATGAATTTAATAAAATAATTACTTGAGGAAGGATAATATATTTTATCATTTGTTAATTGGCCTTTGGCATTTTGGAGAGCTTTTGTTTGTCCATTGGATAGTAGGTGTTTACTCTCCCTGCTTGAACCAATTTCGAGGGAGTTGGATTCCTTTCCAAATTGGTTGATGGAGAGGAAATTAATACCTATAAATGGAGGTTATTTATGGTGTTTATTTTTATTTTTAATGTCCATAAATCTCTATCTCTCATCTATCTCCCTCTTCTCTCGTTCCTTCTTCTCCATTCCCCCACATTCTCATGTTGATGGCACACTTGTTGGAGTGGTACTTTATTTTTTATGATTAAATTTTTTCCCAATATTGGGTATATGATGTAAGTATCTGTAATTTCATGTAAATATGATATTTATCTCTAAATATAAGAAACTCATGTGTGAAAATATTGCATTCTCATGCCATTGAATCACTAGTTTTCATGAATTTGGCTTCAATCTTGAAGGAGTTTTATATCAGATTTGTATGAGGGTTCTTCTATGAGTTTGATGATGTTTGGGAAGAAATATATTATTTATGATTCTTTAATTTCATATACATATTCTCTTCTTATCTCTAAATCCAATAAAATCATGTGTGAAAATCTTGTATTCGCATGCCATTGAATCACTAGTTTTCATGACTTTGGCTTCAATCCTGAAGGAGTTTTATATCATATTGGTATCAGGGCTATTATCTAGTTTTTATTATTTTTTGGAAGCCATATATGATTAATGAATATTTAATTTTATTTCCATATTGTGTGAAAATATTGTATTCCCATGCCATTGAATCGCTAGTTTTCATGACTTTGGCTTCAATCTTGAAGGAATTTTATATCAAATTTGTATGAGGTATTTTATCTTAGTTTGATGATTTTGGGAAAGTAATTTTTATGATTTATATTACAACTATATTTCATGTTACTCTATGAACCATCTCTTCTACTTTTCATGTGTCAAATTTGAGCTAGTAATGCAATTTCCCCTTAAGCAAGTTCCATGAAAGTTACCATACAAATGTTGCACATCATTATCAGTTTTCAGAGATTGATAACCATGATTAATGATATCAATTTATGTCTTATATTCATCCCAATAATATGTTATTAAATTTTTGAGGGTTGTACTTGAGTTGGAAATCCAAATTGGCCTCCACCCCTAGGGGGATTTGACCTCAATTTCCTACGAAATTTGCACTTTTTTTCCTTATCCCCAAACCAAGTTGTAGAAGCTTAAATTTAGATAAAAAATTGTTCATATTTAATCTTGGGATTTTCTAAGAATCATCATATTCTTTCATTTCAAATTCTAGACCATTTGGAGTCAGTTGGAACACCCTACAGTCTTGAATAGTAAAGCTCAAAATTTGCCTAAACTGCACTTTTCTCCAAAATTTGAAGGAGGGACATTACATAGATGATTCAAATTTGGGTCATGTAAATTATATGTATGTTTCATATAATTTTGAATTGAATTTAGATACTAACTATGAACCAACTTCCTTTAAAGAAATTGCTTCTAATAATGAGTGGAAAGAAGCTATGTAGAAGGAATATGATAATCTCATCAAGAATGGTGGATGTAATTTAGTGGAATATCCATTTGGAACCAAAACAATTGGATACAAGTGGGTTTATAGGAACAAGAAAAATTAGATGACTCATTTCCCCAACATAAAGTGAGGCTTGCGAAAAAATGATTTGCATAGAAAAAAGGAATAGACTACGATGATACTTTTTCCCCCACAACAAAATGGGCTACATTCATACTCTATTGGATTTGTCTACATATAATGGGTGTAAATTTCATCAAAATCATGTGAAGACCACTTTCTTTAATGGAGACTTGAAAGATAATGTATTCATGTATTATCTAGAAGCTTTTGTTGTGAAGGGAAAAGAACATAAGGTATGCAAACTCATCAAGTATTTATATGGCATGAAACAAGAACATTGTTCATTGTAGGAAAAGCTAACTAAGCATCTTCTGAAATTGAATTTCAAATACTTTAATATTAGTGATGCAACTCTTTTTTTCAATACATTTGGAAAAATTGTTGTACATATCGTAGTGTATGTAGATGAACTATTGATGATATGGAACAATGAAACCTACATTACTTTCTAAAAGAAAGAATTTGAGAGAATTTTTGAGATGATTGATTTGTGACATCTTAACTATTACTTGGTAATGAAGTGGCTTAAATCCAAATTATATATTCATCTCCCAAAAGACGTACATTGGATAACTATTGAACAAGTTTGGAATGGATGAATGTAATCATCTCATTACTCCAATGAAACATACTTTGAAGCTAACATCAAAATAAATAAATGGATTTCAGGATGCAACTAAATGCATAAAACTTGTGGGGAGCCTTATATACCTTATCACAACTAGACCTAATATTTAATTTGAATTTGGGATCCTTTCTAGGTCCGTGTAAAAACCTTGTGAAGGACATTGGTGTGCTGCAAAGAGAATTATAAGATACTTGAAGGGGACTCAAATACTCTAAGGAGGAGGAATTCAAATTAATTGAGTATTCAAATTTAGACTTTGATGGTGACAAGGAGAATGGAGTGTCTACTTTAGTATACCTCATGAGTATTGGATCATCAACTTTATCTCGAATATCATGCAAATAATCTGTCCCAACATATTCCACTACATAAGCAAAATATGTGGTTGTTGCAAAGGCGAGAAAGGAGATTGTGTGGATTGCAAAGAAACTACAGTATTTGCAAGAAAAACATGTGAATGCTACTCCACTTTTAATTGAAAACACTTATGAAATCAAGTTGGATAAGAATTCTAGATTCCATGATCAAGCAAAGCAAATCAACACAGAGTACAATATGATTCAACATCATGTCAAGGCCAAGACCATTCATTTATACATTGTTCCATAGTGAGAAGACTTCCAACATCTTCACCAAAACGCTCGGAAGATAAAATCTTCCAAAGTTTAGAAAGATGCTTGGATTCAGAAACATCAATTTGGATTAAGGGAGGGATGTTAGAAAGCTAATCCTAGGGATTATGATTACAATGTAAATATCATTATTAATTTAGGAAATATGAAGAGTCATAGGAGAATAAGAATCGACCTCTTGGGAGATGAAACCAAAGGCCATATCCTCATGTATTTATACAAGGTTCATGTTCAATACAAATAATCACAATCATTGGAGTTATCCCATGCATGGCATATCTTACTCCCACCATTAATCGATGGGTCTTTGGTATATTGAGTACAAATAGGTCCCTCTCCTACAAAAAATCATAATTCCAACAAATTCCTAATATGACATCTTGCTCTATATATTTCCCATATTTAATTTGTTTTTATGTATGTTTGTTTCAAGCATCGTGGCTATTAATTAACCTTTTTGTATCCCTCGTGTGATAAGTTTAATAGGACAATTATTCTTTCCTTACTACCTTAGTTTGTGGTGGTTGTTATCATGGCCCCTTATTGTCTAAATTGCATGTACTAATATCCTAAGTGATTATGTCAACCATTTCTTGACATTGTGTTGGTCATTTCGTTAGTTCCAAGCTAGTAGGTGTTTAGTTCTAATCCCCTTGGGTGAGGTGCATTAGTATATGTCGATGAATTTATTAGGGATTCCATCAAAGAATGTAGGGAAGCATCCCTTGGATTTCCTTGAAAAAAAATTCTTAGAAATAAAACAATACAAAATACATATACTAAATCTAATTGTATATTAATAAAAAACAAAAACATTTTATAAAAAATAGAACGAAGAGAAGTCACCAACTTTGCTTAGGTTAATTTGGCTCCTTCGAGTCTCTGAGTTCTTCCTTTCTTCCAAATAGAAATGTGATTGCATTGAAACTAGAAAGAATATTCATGGGTATCTTGGAAGGAGCTAGTAGTTTCTAGCTAGTGATTCTCAACAATGCAACTTACCATCCAAACATATAAGTACATAGATATAAATCAATTTGAAATTGATATTCCCCTTGAAAATCTAAAAGAGATATTTTCTATACATTCATTCACAACCTTTTCATATTATCTTTGCAACGATCATCATTTTTTAAAAGTTGATTTTTTTTCTTAGATGATCATTATATAATTTTGACCATTTGTTCATGAAATATAACCCAAAAATATTTAAGACATGATTTTCATGCTTATTGACCCATGAGTGGGAGCAAAATTATGTTACCTAGTTCACTATCACCCCCCACCCTCGAATATTGGGTTGAGAGCGAGAAAATGATATTATTTGCTCACTTTCACCTCATACCATGAAATTGCTTTTACAATTCTAAAAACTCCTTACCTTTCTTTTTCACAAAGATTGTAAAACCTATCATAACTTAATTGTCAAACTGGTAGTAAAGACAACCATCACTGGTTGTTATTTTGTAAATACGACTTGACTCATCGTTGCTATTCAAGGAAAACCACGCCACCTAAAATAACATGATGGTGATTTGTAAGGGGATAGATTGTTGTTGTTGCCAAATGCCTATGGGCCTTGGTCCATTAACATGTTTCCTTCTATAAGAAAATGAACTTTTAACCAATTAAAAGCATATTTAGATCTTACTTTAAGACCAAAAAATAGTTTTATCTCCCAATAATATCCGTAAAATACCTAATATTCCATGTTCTCCATTATTCCTAACACTAGGCAAAAGGTATCAGTGTCCATCAAAATTTATCTCTACACATAAAGCCAAAATGCTATATCTAATTGTAATTTTACCCCAAAAAAATCCATCACCCTCACCTTTATCTTTATCTTATAATGAATTTAGCTTATAATAAAATTAAAGATAGATATTTAATATTATTTGACCACTTTTAATCCATGTCATGGGATTGCTTCACAAATAATATAATATAAGATAGTATACCAAAGTCAATTTTCCTTAAAGCGCAAGGGACATGAGAACCACGTTGATGAAACCAATAAAAAATTAATAGTTTGAGGAATTGATAGTAATTCAATAATGATAAGATAGAATCAACCAAAAGTGCATGAGATTATCCATAAGTATAAATGAATGATTTTATATGGTTTGAGATTATCCATTATTATTATAAAATGAATAATATTGTATAAAATCAAGGGCATTTTGATGGTTGCTTAGATGGAGATAAGGTCCAAAACTTAGTGTAGTGTTTTCTAATATATTGAATGTCAATATATTAATAAGGTTATATATATAGTCTTAAATAAATAAATAAAATCTATTTTTAAAAACAAAAATCAAAACTTCAAGTGTAATGGAGGCATTGAACTCCATTTTGTTTATAATATGGAAGTAAAAGATTCTAGTGTTTAATTGTAGCTTTAATGAATAATATTGAAGAAAATCAAGTGCATTTTGATGGTTAGATCGAGATAAGTCCCATAATTTAGGGAGTGTTTTTATTAAATGCTAGTATAGTGATAACGTTAGGTATATATGTGAAGCATAAGACTACCCTAAACAAATAATGTAATTTTAAAAATGAAAAGTCAAAACTTGAGACTCTGATGGAGGCATTGAACTTTATTTGCTTATAAAATTATATTATGAAAATCAAAACTTTAAAAGTGCGATGGAAGCATTGAACTCAGTTTGTTTATATAGCTACATTATTTTAGTGTTTAATTGAAGCTACTCAAAAGGATAGAGGACATGATTATAAGTTTATTTTAGTATTCAATTGAAGTTATTCAAAAGAATAGAGGACATGATTATAAGTATAAGAATGTGGAGTTAATTTAAGCCACAAACCTTTAAAACCTTTAAAAGGAGACATCAAATTTGGGTGTTATTTAATTTAATTTAGATTTGAATTATGTAAAATATAAGACATGAATTTTTTTTTAACAAGAACTGAGAATATATTGCATTATATAAAAAAGTTGCTTGCAGCCAGGCTTACAAAAAGGAGAAACAAAGCTTCAAAATTCAAACTGTTTGAGACAAAAATGCCTATGCTGCTAAAACTGTAAACTGAAACCAAAGCATTACTAGTGTTCAAAAAGAGTCTGCTAAATCCCTTCGAAGAGTAGATAATTACATGCTTTCCTAGTATTAAAAGACAAAAAAACATAAAAAACCATAATTCTAACAAAGGTTGCTACTACTTATCTCGTGGGGCTTTTTCAGGATGGGAAACTGAGGTCTCCTCCATTGGATGATTCCTTGCAAGAGAAGTATGGCAGTGGCTACACTAATTCATGCTAACTAACTTTTGCAAGTCTTATTTCATGTAGCTTATGGTTCCCATTAGCTCATAAAGCTCTCTATGATTGTCTTTGATCCTGGAGTCGTGGTTCCCCATTTTCCTGGCCATCCACTGAACTTCTTCTGCATTTGTAGTTCTTTCCTTTGTACCCATGGTTACGACATCGTAGAGCCAACGAAGGTTTTGTTTTATATCCTTCAGCAACGCCTGCAAGTCATTCAACGTGACTTGTTTATCGTTTCCAGCCATCTTTGCAAAAGTGCCCAAGCCTGCGTGGACAGAAAATGGATGAACCGCCTGCACAAAAGCAACCTTTTCCTTTTCCTTAAGACTGAGAAAACCAAAAGTCAAGGAGTGCATACAAACTGTTGAGGATGTCCTTGCACTGAGTCCAGAATGAGCCAAATTCTGAGCTGAGAGATGGAGGTTATTGTCTTCCATTATGTGTTCCTTCCGTCTATTTAGCCTTGAAGAGATGGACTTGACATTAAAAGCCATCGCATGGGCGATGATGCATGTAGTGTATTCCTGCCAACTGATCACTAGAAATGGAGTGAATTGTCGAATGTAGTGAGGATGTCGTTGGTCTCTGTATCAAGGAGGGGTGACATCCATCATATAGTGTGGCGAAAGTTATAGGTTAGTGGCGCTAGGGATCGGGTTTACCAAGGGCCCCCTTTGAAACCACCCCATTATGAAAATAACTCTAAGGGACATGACTTGGAGCTGCTAAAGTTCCGTTCACACTTGAGTTTCCAATTTTTAATTTGACCCCTTAATTTTCTAAAATGCCTACCTTGGAACTTTGTTGCTTCTTAAGATATGAAAGAAGGAAGTATCAATTTTTACGGAAGTTTGCTTGATTCGATCATAAATCCTTCTTATTTTAATTAATCCTATGCAATAACTAGAGATCATTTTTTGGATAACTTGAATGGATTCACCCAGAACTATAACTTTAGTGATTTTTTGCGCTTGATCTGTTCCATCCCAAATAGGAGCACTAACCATTCATCCTCGTTGTTGGTTTTTCATCCAAGACCCCAGGAATATGTCAATACTTTCTTTCCTCCGGGATCGAAGATGATCCCACCCGCACCTGCCTCCCCTGGGTTTCCTTTCGAGGCTGCATCAAAGAAGACAGTGACAGAATTTTGACTCTGCCACCAATGCAAGAAGTCTTCTGGGGTTTTCCTGATTTCCCAAATATGAGACTTGTAGGGGACATTGGTTTGAAGAGAGTTCTAAGTAAGGATTTCTTGGCACCAAATATTCTCTTCAGGGTGAAGGTCCTCGGAGAGAGGGAAATAAACTTGATTTGCAGTCATTTTTTCACTTATCATATCCATTGCTTTGAAGGCAGCGCATTGAGGGTCATATTTTTTGTTATCAAATATGAGCCTATTCCTGGCAATCCAAATTTTCCATCAAACATTTTCGGGGACTGTTTCAAACACTCTGAGTAGTGTTTTCTTCTTGTTGGTGCTTCCTGAGTAGAATCTTTTCCAATTTGAGATCAAAATATCAAAATTTCCTGGAATAGTAAAATTAATACCAATGGGTCCTAGGAGAAGCTTCCATACCTGAATGGAAAAGGGACATTCAAGGAATAGATGCTGAGAACTTTATTCTTGGTTTGTGAAAATAGCACATCTCGAAGGCCCTTGCATTCCACACTTTCTAAGATTATCGGCAGTTAAGATCTTGTTTTTTATCAGAAGCCAGAAAAAATTGTTAACCTTGGGGATGCTATCAAAATTCCAAACCTTCCTACAAATTTTTTGTTGATTTCTTCCCTCGCTATGCTTAAGAGCATAGAAGCCTTCCTTGACTGTGTAGTGCTTAGAATTGCCCCAGCCCCGGGTATCATGGGCTCTGAGATTGAGTGGAGAGATGTCATGAAGAGAGGAGGAAAAGGTTTCATAATCTTTGCAAAGATGGGGGGGTGCTTGCAAAGCTTTCTAGCCATGCCATTCACCATCGAGGCCCCAATCAACTAGCTCTTTCAAGATTTTGAGGCCTTGCATATGCATCCATCTCTGGAGATTGGCAAGGTTTTCATCTGACTCAAAGGGAGGCTACCCTTGGATTGAGTTGTACCAGAAATCAATTATTTTCCCATTCCTAGGGATCCAATATACATTGTCTTTAATTATACCAACAAAAAATTTGCAAAGGTTCCATATAGAGGTCCCTTTACCTATCCAAAGTGATCTAAACATGTGCATCTCCTTTTTTGATATATTTTTTCCTAATTACCTCCTTTCACCACTCTTTTTCCCTAGTGACCATCCTCTAAACCAATTTCGCTCCTAAGGCTCTATTCATAAGTTCGGGATCCCTGATCCCCAGCCCTCCATTACATTTTTCTTCCATAACTATGTTCTAGTCTACCAAATTGAATTGTTTACCTTGCGTCTTTCCTCCCTTCCATAGAAAATTTCTTATCTCTATGCTAAGGGAATTTATCACCGATTTGGGTGCCAAGAAGATCGCACAAGGAAAAATAGGGAAAGAATCCAAGATCGATTTGATGAGGACGACTTTTCCTGCTAAATTGAGCCAAATGGTGCTCCAGGCATGGATTTTGTTTTTCAATTTCTGAATCAAAGGGCTCCAGACCAAGATGGTACACTTCTTATTAATAATGGGAACCCCTAAACAAGTAAAGGAATCCCATTGAAGATTGACCTTTATTCCCATAATATTTGCTATGTCCCGCAAGTAGCTAGGATTACTGTTCTATCCATACAACCAAGACTTGTTGGAATTGATTTGGCTGCCAGAGACTTTGAGAAATAGTTCCATAGTAGTTTTGAAACATCTAGCTATTTATTTAAAGGCACTTCCCAGAATGATAGTGTCATCAACAAACTGGGCGTGGTTAATGGCTTCACACTGATTGCAAAGTTAATACCCAGGATAATTCCTTCTATTTTCATCCTATTGAATCTCCTGTTGAGCAAGTCTGCCACCAGAATATAAAGAAAGGGTGACATTGGACAACCTTGTCTTGTGCATAGGGTTTTCACTTAGTTAAACTATGACATAGCACCTCCGTTCATGGGATATTAAAAAATATCCCTAATTTCACTAGATATTGATAAATACCTACCAAAATCCTTTTTCTAAAGCCCCCTCCAAATGCATATTTCCAATTAAAAAGATCGTATTTCTACTAAATATCCCTTATTTTTACTAGATACCCCTTTTTATACCCCCCTTAATACATATAAACCCCCTTATACCCTACATTCCCCCTAATACATATAATATATTGACCCTATTTTTCATAATTTAAAAATGCCCCTTTATGAATGAGCGTGATAAGATATTGGTCAACTAGATGAATCCCCCATGGTATTATGCCTCTCTTTGCTTGGAATAAGGAGGTAGGTTGGCCATTGACAAGAGGTGCAATCGAGGGTTTGCTTATGCAAGCTTTGACCCATCTGATAAAGGCTTTAGGAAATCCATATTTTTCCATGACTTGAAAAATAAATGAGTGCCTTATTCTATCAAAAGCATTTGGGAGGTATAGTTTGATTACCATACCTACTTCTTTGCTATTATGACTTGAGTGAATGGATTCTTGGACCAATGAGATATTATCATAAATCTGTCTGCATGTTATGAAGCCCCCTTGATTTTTAGAGATAAGGAATGGGATGACCTTCTTGATTCTGTTAGCTATGACTTTGGAGAGGATTTTATAAGAAGCATTACAGAGTGAGATGGGTCTGTATATTTTGATGGAGGATGGATTCTTCTCTTTGGGAATAAGGGCAAGAAATGTGTAGTTTGTGGCTCCTCCAATCATATCCTTTGATTGGGACCAGATGATCATTCTTACCAGATCTTTTTTTATTATATGCCAGTAACTTCTGAAGAAGCTTATGGAGAACCCATCCGTCCCCAAGTCCTTATCCGATTGTAGGGACCAAAGTTCATTTTGTACCTCTTCGAAGTAGATGGGTTGGGTGAGATGACCGAGATCTCCCCTTAGCAGAACGGGGATTTCATTGCTGAGAGAAAAAAATTCTTCTTGAGAGACCGCAGCCTCTCTAGTATACAAGTCTTCAAAGTGCTCTTTTATATCCTTTTTAATAACCTCAAGGTCAGATATTTGCCTTTCATTCTCAGTCGTGATCTCCTTTATTGTGTTTTTCCTATTGTGCTCCTTGCATTGACAATGGAAAACGTAGTGTTTTGATCTCCAACTTTCATCCAAAGACATCTAGATTTTAGTCTAAGCTCAACTTCTTCCTTCCGTTGAATGGAAAGAATTTTTTTGTCCACCTGTTTTTCTTTTAGAAGCACTTCTTTAGTTACTTCCTTCTAGTACATTTGCTCGTAAATCTCTTCTAAGGCTTTAATAAGAGAAGTTTTTTCTTGCCCAAGGGTTTGACAATGTAGAGCCAGCCAAGCTTTGAGTTCCTTTTCACATTCTTTAACTTTTGTTCCCATATGAAGCTCGGGCAGACCTGAAAATACTTCTACCCAGATCGATTGACTGTTTGAAAGAATCCTAGTTCTGAGATCCAAGTTGGGGATAATTTAAAGGGGAGAGGCCCCAGATTCCTGACCAGCTCCATAGATAGTAAAATGGGCCTATGGTCAGACATTGTAGATGCGATAAGCCTAGAGAAGAGAAGAACGGGTTTGTCCATGAGAGACGAGCTTACCATAATTATGTCCAGTTGCACTGCGATGTCTCCTGGACCAACTCACTTATTACTCCAAGTGAAATTTCCTTTTTTAGGTTTGATGTCTATAAGTCGCCAGGAGGAAATGATATCTTCTAATATTTCCCCAAAGGGATCCCTAACCTTGGATCCACCCATTTTTTTGCAGGGGGGAATTGTGGTATTAAAATCCCCAGCTAAGATGCAAGGGAGATGCATTTTCCCATGTCTTTGTTACTCAAGCTGGAACCAAAAATAATATTTGTCATGTCCACTCCTCTCATCCCGACAATTGAGAGGACACGACCTACACTGCTGTTGTTTTCAAGATGGGAAATCTAGCCCCATGAACATGACAATTAAAAATGCCTTGAACATAAAATAAAACGCATATGCATTATACATGTAAATACACAACAGAAGAAAAACACATTCATTCAAGCATTCCACATGTTCATAGTAATTCATAAAGAAAATGGTTTGCATAAATTAAGCACACAAGAATACTTATCTTGAGAAGAAGATTCCTCGCAATTAGCTATGTCGCTACAATGTTCCACCCAACCATAGGCTAGCATGCTCGTCAATCTCTCAGCATCACTGCCACCCCTGAGCTGGGCATCATTTCCACAAGGAACTAGGGAACAACATGCTTACACACAGCAATACCATACACACACAGTCAATCCAAAACACAGTTGGGTTTCACATACTGTCCATACCAACCAATAAACAATTGGTTTTCATGAGCTACTAGGGAAATAAGCCAATAGCACATGGGTTCCTTGGACTTACTCAGCCAAGCCAATCCTCACATCCAAACATAGTCATCCAATTAACAAATGGGTTCCTGGGACTTTCTCATCCAAGCCAACCTTCACACCAAACACAGCCAAACTCACTAATAGATGGGTTCCTTGGGCTTACGCAGCCAAGCCAACACAAGGATGCACTCCACAGCCAAATACAAGTTCTGGGAATGGAAAAAAATGTCCTGGGAGCCAAAAAAAATGGGAACAAGGGGAAAAACATCCCTGGGAACCAAAATCGGTTTCACAAAATGTTCAGGTACATTCAGGAGCAAAACGACCATCATTCACACCCAAATCGTGAATCCAAAAGTCAGAAAATGCCTATGGGAAGTTCAGGAGAAAATATGTCCTCAACAAACACCCAAAACATGAATCTCGACTGCACATTCACTCAGTAACACAAAATGACTTCCCAGCCATGGAGAAAAAAGGGAAAAGTGCAGAAAAATGTGAGGGAAATGCACAGCAAACTCCAGCTGCATGAGGGAGGCAAAAACGACCTCTTAAAACCCCCATAACGTGAATCTCTGTTGCACATTCACTCAACAACATAAATATTGGTTTTCCCATCCATGGCAGAATGAGGAAATGCAGGAACTGTGAGGGAAAAATGCCCAGGAGCTCCAACTGCGTGAGAGAGCAAAAACGTATGGGTGGATAATGGGATGGGCATGCATTTCCAAGCATTTACTTGCCCAAGAAGTTAAAGACACATTTTACAAAAATGGGTGGCTTCCCAAATTCGAATTTGAATCCCATACTCTTCCCATCCCCATGCATTAACTTCCTCAACCAATTTCTAAATGACTGGGCACAAAAAAGACAAAATGTGTAGTTGACAGTTTTATGGGTTCTCCCTTTGACATTGGATTTTCCCCATTGGCTCAAGGATTTGAATATTTCCCCCTCCCTATTCCTTGTGAAATCATGCCCCCATCTCTTTAACGTTGTGGCACATAGCTAATTGTGGTATTTTTATTAATTTGCATTTTTATTGATGTCTCAAAACATATTGTGCTTGGATAGCACATAAACCATCGACATCAATTTTAATCACCGATACATAAGACACTAAATTGATGGTGGAGCCTTTACCTTGAGATCCACACCATGATAAAATAAAAATATTTACATCATGTGCAATTTAATACCATGGGGTCAAAACTAGGGCACACATTCCCCTCCCCCTTGGCGTCAAAACCGAGGTGTTACAATCTTTGGCTCCATGGATCGTTGGCCCATAGATATTCTTGATCTAGAGTTTCTCATGGGTTTCAAGACACTCAACCTCAATAAACAACCAGTGTCAATTCTCAGTTGCGGATTTGAATTTGAAAAGGTTTTTGTCCTGTTAGATTTTTCATCATACAATCTTGCATTATGATCTTAGCATCTTTTAACTGAGAGAATAACAAGCACAGCAATAACATAAGCACAACACAAAAGACAAGAGACACAAAGAATTTTCCTTGGGGAAACCATAAAGGAGAAATCCCCGCAACTTCCTCAGAGATAGAATCAACACCAAAACAATAAAATCCCCAAACAGCAAGATGATCTCCTGACAGCATGAGTCTCTCTCTCTCTCACTGAGAGAGATTCTCCTCTCTCACTCATGCGCCCCAATGAGTGAGTGTGAGTGTTGCAAGTGAGATAAATAGAGAGGCTCACTCTCTATTTATATTCTTTCTTTCACTTGAAGTGCACTCCAACATGTCGGCCTCACTTAACAATTACTTACTAGAGCCGACATCTCTAGGAGTGTCTAATAACCCTAGTGCCCCACCACTTGTGGGGACTTTGCCTCCTCCAACCAATAGGAGGGTAACATAATGGTGGGGACTATTTCCCTGACTTACAATGACTCACCTAGGGTTGACTTCACTAGGATAGTCTAATAACCCAAGGGCCCCACAACTGTGGGGACTTTAACCCTTGACCAATAGGAGGGTTACCCATAATGACCTGACATGACTTTCTCATTATAGAAACCTCCCGAAATAAACATCAGGGTATGACATGACTCAAATACATTACAATACATCTTGGAATGAACATCGGGTTACAATAGATAAGAAATACAAGTGAATACATTCTAAAGTTACAATTACATCAACACTCCCTCTTAACTAGGAAGGTATTCGCTTGACACAATTTATCAGCACAAGTCTTCTTCTCTGTATCATTTTGGTCGTCGTCAGGTCTTCGTCATCTTCAAGTCATCTTCATATTCAAGTCATCTTCATTTGTAAGTCATCTTCATTTGGATCTGGATCATCACTTGATCTGGATCATCATCACTGAATCTGGATCATCATCACTGGATCTGGATCATCACTGGGCATCATCACTGGATCTGGATCATTACTCGATCCGATCATCACTGTTGGATCATCTTCATTGGATCTGGATCATCACTCGATCTAGATCATCATGGGTGCTATCTCATGATTCTTCTCGTCACAGGAAGTTCTATAGATCCAGCCCTTTTTCATGCTGGTTGTAGGCCTAGCCTCCATGTAGGTTTTTTCCAGCACTTATATTTGATCAACACATGATATGAAGAATGGCTCATCATTTCTATCTGATCAACACATGCTGCGAAGATAGATACTGCACTTACATCTGATCAACACATGATATGAAGAATGGCACGCCCAGCACTTACATCTGACCTACTCGTCAGAAAGGCACGCCCAACACTTACATCTGATCATGTAGGAACTAATCCTATAATCATATCAGAAAGGCCCAGCACTTACATCTGATCAACACATGATCGAAGAAAGGCTTCAACATCTCTATCTGATCAAGACATGATGCGAAGATAGATATTGCGCTTACATCTGATCAACACATGATGCGAAGAATGGCACGGCACTTACATCTAATCAACACATGATGCGAAGAATGGCTCAGCACTTACATCTGATCAACACATGATGCGAAGAATGGCTCTGCACTTACATCCACCCAATGAGGGAACACATCCCATTACTGATGGAAGGGCTATGCAGTCATATCTGATCATGAGCGAACACATCCCAGCAATCATATCAGAATGGCCCCCAGTCCTCCTTGACTGAGCTACCTGGTAACTGACCAGGTGCCTCCATTCTCCTAGAGAATGGCAGTTGCCCTTACATCCAACTTACTCGTTGGAATGGCCAACACTCACATTTGACATGGAAGGAACTTAATCCTTTAGCCATGACAGAATGGTTCAGCCCTTACATCTGATCAAGTGGAAACACATCCTTCTATCACATCAGAATGGCTACTCAGTCCTATACTGAGTGTTCCTGGTAACTGACCAGGTGCCTCCATTCCTAGAATGGCAGTTGCCCTTACATCTGTCCTACTCGACAGAATGGCCAGCACTCATATCTAACATGGAAGGAACCAATCCTTTCACCATGACAGAATGGCTTAGCCCTTACATCTGACCATGGAAGGAACCAATCCTCTCACCATGTTAGAATGGCTATGGGTCTCATCACTTTCTCTTGGAGGAAACCTCGATCTGGAGAACACCAAGCTTCTCCCTGAAGTACTCGAACTTCATCCTAGCCAATGGCTTCATCAATACATCAGCTATCTATTCCTTTGTCGCAACATACTGGAGCTTCACTGCTCCCCTCTGCACCATATCCCTGATATAGTGATACTTGATCTCAATATGCTTCGACTTGTCATGGAACACTGGATTCTATGACAACTTCACGCAACTCTGGTTGTCACAATGTATACAAGTAGCATCCAACTGAAGATCAAATATATTAGACAGTAGCTTCTGCGCCATCCATACTACCTCACAACTAGCTGAACAAGCTGTGACATACTCTGCCACACTTGATTGCTTCCTACTAAACCAAGAGATCACACATGATCCCATACTGAAGCAACACCTTGAATTGCTCTTCCTATCAATGGCACTGCCTACCCAATCTGAATCAACATAACCCTCTAGGTTAATCTTTTGATTCGCATCGTACTTGAGCCCATAATCAACTCTACCCTTCAGGTACCTCAGAATATGCTTTGCAGCAATCAAGTCAACGTTTCTTGGATCTATCAAGAACTGGCTCAAGGTGTTCACATCAAAGCAAATGTCTGGTCTCGTGTTCGTCAGATACATAAATGACCCAATCATCTGATGATATATCGTAGCATCAACCGTCTCTGATGAAGCATCACTCAATAGCTTCATGTTCGATGCCATAGGTGTGGTCATGCAGTCCATCATCTTGAACCTATTCAGGATCTCTTCTGCATACTTCCCTTGTCCACACCTCCATGCCTAGAACAATAGTGCATCGACACATAACAGGAGCATCACTAGTCTTCCATCTTCAACCTTGAAGCAAAAGGTTGGAATCTGCTTTACTCTCAGTAAAGCCTAAATTCATCAATAATCTATCCATCCTGTCGTACCATGTCGAACCTCAGGATCTTCTGCAGTCACTCCCTCTGAAGTGAAGCATCATACTCCCTCTGTCTTTCGTACTCTATGCACTGAAACATTATGTACTGGAGTGACAAGTAATATCCATCTAGGATCATTAGATACCAAGATCCTCTATTTTGAACTTTTTCAAAAGTTCTTCTCACATCCATCTGTGAGCTTTTCATCCTTTATCAACCTTGTAGCAAAGGTTAAGATATTCATCAAGCTCATCATGTATGTGTTATCCCATGGGTGTCTTCTAAACTTGCACAAGGCCTTCTTGCATTTGCACACATGATTATGCATGTCATGTGACTTCACTTTCAGTAGCTATAAATGTTTCTTCATAGTCTATGCCTTCTTTTCATGAGAAGCCTCGTGCTACAAATCTTGCTTTGTATCCCACGATGTTTCCATCTACTATATGATGGAACTACGAACTTCTCTTTAGGTCTTGATACTGCATCCTAGACATCATTCTTCTTGAACTGGTCTTCTTGGTTACTTCTTCATAGCTGGAAGATTCTGCATCAATGATGTCGCTACATTCATCATATTATTCTTCATCTTGAACTGTCGTCACTTGTTCTTTGGAACAAGTCTTCATTCGTCTTTGCTTGTAGGCGATTATGTACGCGATCTTTCCTACAAGTCAAATATATTTGTATGGTTAGAAACATTTCGTAAGGAATATTCATACTGGCAAATACTTATGCATAAATATATGATCATGCAACTACTTTAGCCAATACAACATTCATCCATATCTCACAGAAACTTTTCTAGATGCCTTCCATCTCTACCAGGACAACATTGAGATTGTGCACTAATCCAATATGTCAGCAAAGAGGTTTCATTCTAGATAAGTAGCAATGGAGAGTTGTATAGCACCATGAGCTACTTACCCATCACATGCATATTAGTAGTATACTGTCGTTAATGCAAACATCCTATCATGCATAATACATCAACTGAAAGAAAACCATAACAAAATAATATCATGAAATGACAATTGAATACTTATCTTTATTTGTTTCTTGGGTAGACTCTTTCTTGAGTCTTCAGCTTCATCGTCTTCTTCATTCATAATAGCATCGTTTCTTATCCAAAAGCTAAGGTGGATAAGAGATTCTTCAAGAGTTGAGTTCTTCATATTCCTCATCGCTTGAGGGATCTTCTTTGTATGGTGAGAGATTGATCTTTAATTTCTCCCATCTTCTCTTCTCTTCTTATGAGTCGAGCTTCTTCTTCTTCTCAAAGTCTGCTGAAAGTAATCACTTCCTTCTACCACACATTCTTCGTATGAATGAATTCCTATGATCCTGGGAGGCCATTCAAGGTGGCTATCACCACTTCTACATTCTTCACTTCTTCTTGTACCGCTTTAAGTTGTTCTTTGATTTGAGAGACCCTATTAAAGTATGATTGTATGGTCTCTGCATTCTGGATCTTCACATTCTTCAACTGATTTCTTAAGGTCATATTCTGATTTATGTTCTTCCCTTCAAATAGCTTGGTCAAGGAATCAAACATCATCGGTGTCTTTATGGAAGACACTTGTGGTACAAGTTGATCCATGACTGAATCAACC